>JAOEHY010029342.1:51688-81803 GCA_025447955.1 Psilopsiagon aurifrons | reverse complement strand
CAGTTTAAGTGCATTTGGAAGGGGTCCTTTGGGATTTTTGACAGTCATATTCAATCTACGTAATTTGCTACTGTCATTAACTCCCTCCTTCATTTCACCTACCAGTTCCTGGGTACATTGGTTCTGGTGTCGGAAATAACCCTCTGTGGGGTGCACCTATGGGCAACAGACACCATCTGCAGCTCATGTTTCAGGACCACCCAGATTAACTAGACCAGATGCTGGCTTACCAAGACCTGAAGTTATTTCTAGCGAGCCCAACTGAGCTAGAGTTTACAAAAACCAACCGAGAGCAGCACTGGCTGCAGACAGGTGAAGCAGCTCTCCCTTCCATTTTAAGTTTTGGGCAGCCTTAGGCCATGCTCCATCATGTTTGGGTAGCAGAAAATAACAAGTCACCAGGTAACTAAGCCTCCAATTACATTTACTTCTGATTACTTCTGGAATCCAGCCCATCACCTTGCCAGTGCAGCAGTATCACAGCTGCTTCCCACCCACCAAGAAAGTGTGGGAATATTATCTGTAGTCCACAGCTCACTGCAATGTAACTACTTTGCTACTAACACTGAAACTGAGCCAATTGAGCTGTTTTTAAAACCCACCAGAGCTTTAATTTGCAAGACAGAAAGGGATGAGAGTGCAGACCTCCCACTGCAGCAGTTCTGTAGTCCTCGCTAGCAAACATCTGATGAAGCTGAGGAACTGCACCTCCTGTAGGATCTCTGCTGTCATTCTGCCACCTCCTCACCACTGCTGAGACCTGCTTGAGTCACAAACCTCCGACTCTGGTCTCTCCCTATTCATGCTCATGCCAACAGGAGAGAATCTTTTTTGTGTATATTCAGCTTACACGGATTGTTAAAGCATCGCTGTACAGAAGCTGCTCTATTTTCTGATGAACTCTTTAAATTATATTTTTAATAAAGTGTTTTAAACCAGTCTGGGAATTTCTCCTTAAACTGTTGCCTGCCCTGACACACAAGCAGAGGACTGCTTTTTGAGAGAGGACTGTGATGCAGGCGTTTCCAGAACTAACAGTTGTTCATTCTGAAGACTCAGTGCGCTCAGTTCAGTGATAAAAGGATACAGGTTTGTCCCCAAACCACTCTCATTCTTAAAGGAACATAATGAGTTTGCATTATTTACAACCACTGCCTTCGCTGCATCTAACACACTGTCATCAGTAACAGCTTAGCAAAAAGGAACACAGAGCACATCCCAGGCAACCTGTGATAAAAGCCTCTCATTTAGTGGAAGTGACAGAAGCAAATATACATGTTAAGGTTATGACTCTAAGCATGATACAGTTTATTCCTTGAAAGTAGACTTCCTCAATACTAGAAACTGTTGTGAAAGAGAGGCCTAATTCCTAAAATCTCAGCCTTTCATTTTCTTTTCAGTGCATTCTGTATTTGAAGGCTTTTCCAAATTGATGGGAAGTTCCAACAAGCCAAATAGCTAAGTCCAGTTACCGCTGCTTATAAACATCCCTAGAGCTTGACAACATCCTGGAATGTTTGGATTTTAGGCTGAGTATTACTCCATGCTGGTACATGAACACCAAAACCTCCTCATCCATAGTTACAAACCCTCTTAGCTGTTCCATATCAGATAAGGTTTTCTGGGAGGGCATTCACTGTCTGGTTAATGGTAACTTAACTTCAAATGAGTAGCTGCAGGATGCCCTTCTCTAGAGGTTTCATTTCCTCAGACTGGTATTTCAGGCCTGCAGTTTGATGTGGTAAGAAGCAAACTGGAAAAGAACAATCTTGTTTTGGAGATTTAACCTTTTTTTAACTCATCTTTTCATCAGAGGTGTGAAGAAAAGAGAAATGCTTCAGGAGAGCTTCTTTCACACAGACTTACCATCCCCACTCACAGTAGCGACTGCGCAGGCAAGAAAATTGTGTGACTCCATGTTCATTTATTTAGTTGTGCTCAGAGTTTTACAGGTAGCATTTTCCCTTTAGACCTTCTCAACAGAAATATAAAAAAGTCTGAAGCCATTTCCCCACTTACACACTCACCTCCAATATCCAACTGAAGTGAAAAGCAGAAACATCTTTAGTTAAAAGAAAGAGCAGTGAGATTGTGAAGGCTTCTCCCAGTCTAGAGCTGGGCTTCCTGCTAAGGCATAGACCTATTAGTTTGTAACTTAAAAAATCCAGTCCCCAGAGTCCTGTAACTCCCATCTACTCAACAGAAAACAACTCTCTTCTCTAGCAGTGACAGGGACATTCCTGGCAGCTGACACTGCAGGAGAAACACTTCCTGCAGCTTGAGTGAGCTTATTCAGAAACTCTGGGTACCCAGTTCGTGGGTTGAAGAGGAGACAGGGAGCAAACTCTTCAAGGCAGAACAGTCTCTTGAAGGAAGTACTGCATGCCCTGATATGACATGCCTGTCTTAGCAGACTGCTGTGGCATGAGGCACTTCAGTCATGGCTGTAGAGAACTGTCCCAGCTCTGTCAATAGAACCACAGGTAAATTTGTTCTTTCCTGTGAGAAGTCCCTGAGTTGCAGACCTAAAGGATCTTCCCCCCAAACACACCTCAGTGTCACTAGACCACCATAAAAAGGAGCCGAGCCACATCAGTAGCCTGCAGGGAAGCCACCTTTTCGGGAATCAGAGGCTGCAGCCCATCCTTCGTCTGTTCTGAGAATGGCTTGCACAACCGCACCACTGCTCACCCGCGTGGTGTTGTGTTTCCTCTTCCTTAGTTCTTCTTCTATACCCTGGAATGCAGAAGTGAATGAGGACAATAGGAGAGGAGCTGCACATGTGCTGCAACCTACATCCTCCGTGACTACCCAAATGCCTGTATTAGGTGGATCTAAAACTACATGCTGTTCCTCCTCTTCACTGGCATGCCCTGCTTTTGAGGAGGTGAAATTGGGAAGATGTGGCATTTGTGGTGTTTAGTGTGAGCTACTAGTACTGTTCCTGGTCATAGAGCCTCTGATATGCATAAACAAACAGCAAAAGCTGATGGATCCTGTTCGGGAATGAGGAAAACACAGGACTTGTATAGGGTTGAGCCATCTCCCCAGTGCAGGCAGGTATCTCAGCTGTTACCTTAATAAGATGCTTATTAAAGGAGGATCTTCTGCATAGTTTGATGAAGAAAACTGCCTTATGTAGGAGCTTTTTTTCTAGTATAGAGGCATAGGATGAGATATATACAAAGACTGTATCAGTCTCAGGTGTCTGGGACATGTAATTCCTCAGGAAGCTGCCAGCTCAGGTGAGTGGCATGCAGAGCTAGGGAGATTTTGTCACTGGCTCTCACACCAACAGCGCTGCGCAGTCACCTTTGCTGGGAAAAGATTTCCAAGTTTGTTCTCGAGTCCCTCTATGCATCCTCCTGTGCTCTGTGCCAGCACAACTGGGAGGTTGTGCAATAGGACAAGCGTTTCCTGAGGGTCACTGGATTTGGACTCCGAATGGTTGGGGCCCTGATGTGGTTTTGTGTTTTGCAAGTTTTGTGAGCCAGACAACAATGCAAAAAAATACATACCCTCAGTTTCAGATGTAAGTCATGTTTGAATGCACCCTTCAAACCCAGGGGGCTGAGATTAAAGGTACAATCTGAACATCCTACAGTGTCCCAGTACTTACCCTGTGTTAGCTTCAATACTGCTCACTTAGGAACATTTGGCAAAACTTTGTGATTTTCCACAAGCATATGTCTTCCCAAAACTAGGAACCCAGCCTGTACAAGTTCACACACCCAGACTCCAGCTAGACAAACCTCCTCTATTTCCTGCTCAAGCTCCGTGATATTGGGAAACAGCTGATCATGAATTCTCGGCTCTTCCACGGCTTTCTTCACATCATAGCCAAACCAGATGGAATTGATGATTGCCTGTAAAAAGCAAAAAGCCTCAATGTTAGTTCCCTGTCTTCATAGAAGCCTGACCCTTGTAGCAACATAGGCAGAGTTATCTGAAGAACGTTCACAAGAGACCATTAAAGGCATGGTTCATAGTCCTGGATGCTTTCAGTGGTTCCTCTCTCAGCTGACCAAAACACAAATACAGCAAGCCATTTTATATATGCTTAGGAGGATTCCCACACAAAAAGACTATGAGTGACTACAATTAACATAGTAAAAGGATCAGATCCTCAAGCTATTGTAGCTGGCATTATGATGCTATGATTAAGCTAGTGCTGGCTGACATACACAGCAGTCACCTCAGCAAACACAGCTACCACCTCCTGTTACTGTGCAACTGGTTTCCTTAAACCTGGTTCATCTCTACATGCTTAAGTGGCAATTTGGAGCTGCTGGCAAATGAAAATAGCTTTGGGATGCAGGGCTAGAAAGCTGCTTGTAGTGTTTTTTTACAGAGACTTCTTTACCTGAGGCAGAAAGCAAGATCCAGTCTGATGTGATGTGCACAACTGTGTGTGCTGGCACAGGAGACAGCTTTTTCCTGCAATCACTTCTAGGCTAGCTGGGCATTTGAATGGCTGCCACAGCAGCCCGCAGAGAGCCTGCCTGTCAGATGGTCTGAAACCATACCTGGCCTAAGGTCTTATTTAGCTACTCTGTGTGACTTTCTTCAGAACTTCGGTTCAGCGTTTTGGAAGGGAATGCTTCTAAAGTAGCTAGTAGTAGTTCATGGAGATCCACAGAACAGAAGTCAAAGCTAAACTGAAGTCAAAAATCTTCTGCAAGTGGTAAGAACAACTTGCCAAAGGAAAAGACCTGGAGTCCCTGAAGGAAGTGATTAGCAGACCCTTTGTAGCTGTGGCAGGAGCTGGAGACGGAGGTCTGTCCGGCAGGAGGCCAGGCAGGAACCTCCCTTTCAAGCCCCTGGCCCACAGCAGATCTACAGCCACGGTCATGGCATAGGCGCAGACTTCAGCCCCTTACCCCAAACGCTGCCTCTCCCTCACCTTGTTTTGCCTTAGCCATGTCAACTGTTCTCCCATACCATCACATACCAGTGCTGTCGCTGTAGTTATTTTTGTTCCTCCAGAAGCACCAACCACCATCCTGACCTTTTTCGTTTTATCCACCAAGATGGAAGGGCACATAGAAGACATCGGCTGTTTGCCTGTGGGGGTCAGAGATGCAAGAGAGACTCAGCCTTGCACCTGCAGCTTATGAACTGCCAGCTCCTGCTGCCATGTCTGAACCCAGAGCCTCAGTATTCACCTTCTTGACTCAGCTCCTGTGTCAGCCCTTGATGATCCCACTATCCCCTGTACCCATCTGTTTCATGCTCCTGTGATGCAAACTCAGCCCTGGTTCTTCGCACAGAGCCTGAGGGTACCTTTCCTCACAGTCTTGTCCCAGCTGGGCTTGTCTGTGATGCAGCTGCCTCCAATATGCTATGGCACATTCCTTCCTGTCCTTTCATTTCCCTGTCCTTCTCTAAAACACAGGTTAGCAGAATCCCAGCCTGCTTTAGTAGCAATTGTATGGGTCTGCAGGAAACAGTAGTGGAGCAGGCAGATTGCTTGGATTAGGTATGTGAACTGTATCTACCCAAAGCTGTCTTACAGCTCCCAAGGCAGCACAGGGAGAAAGCTGAACAGTGCTAGCTAACACTCTGCAGCCAGCTCCTGCTGCTGCCTCCCTCCTAAATCGGTTCAAAGAAATCTTTCGCAGCTCTAAGTAATTTCATTTGACATGTGCTGAGCTTCCAGGAAAAGGATTTCTGGCTGTGGAAGGAGTCAGACACAAAAGTTCTTTAGACAGCCTCCCCTTCAGGACTGCACCGGGGGCTGGTTGTGTGGTTTTGGCAGGGGTGCCAGATGACTTAGCATCCTTTGCAGAAAGGCCCAGCTCTGTGCCTGATGGCATACTGTAGCCTACCTTGCAGACACTGCAGCATTAATATGCAAGACATAGCCGAAAGTTAGAGTCAGAAAGGTAGTTTATAGATCATACCTGGTGCTATGAAATTTGCTGGAGAAGGAGGGATTCCAAATCCATTGATTATGTAAGGTGAGCTGAAGTCATCCATCTCATCATTAAATAGGATTCCACTCACTTCGGATCGTACATCAGAGCCAAAGCTAGAGAAAACAAGTTGGTGCAAATATGTCAAAACTACAGTAAATGCAGAAGAAGCTTCACGTGAATTACTGCAATGTCAAACTTGGAATTTGATTGGAATTACTCTCCAATCTCTCCTCTTGCAAAGGACGCCCTGTCACCTCTTGGGGGAAGGAAGCAGTTTATACCATGAGTGCACAAAGAGGAAAGGCAGCCCAGAGCTCTGCTGTACAGCTCCCCTGTAAGGACCCCAAGAGGAAGAACAGCACAGCAGCTAAATACAACTATTTCCCTTTCCAGGGGTCAGAATGGCACTCCATCCAGAGGCAGCATAACTCACAGGCTGGCACACCACGGATTTGCTTTGATGTGTCAAGCTGGAGACATTTTCTATGGACAAAAAGAACCTTCACCCCCCTTCCAAGCTTCAAGCTACACACATGGAACACAGATTTTCCTGCCAGCACTCGAAGACGAACACTGCACTTCCAGGCCAGCTGTATTAGCTCAAACTCCTGTCCGGGAAGTCAGAGCAAGCAGTGATACCACTGCTTATAATAAGATCCAGATGCAGTGGATTTTTTCTTGGTGGGTGAACTCCACATGAGAGAGGACATGTCTTGTTCTGGCCCAGCCACATAGGTCTCAGTGATAAGAACTGACCTGCAAGTTCAGCAGTAGCGCACATCAACAGTGCTACTCATCACTACCCCGACAGAAAGGTGACAGTTCAGTGATGTTTTATACCAACCACAGAACCACCACTAGGAAGATGACAAAGGCCTACATGGAAGTAATGTCCGAGCTCATACTATTGGTTGATGGTGCTGGTGGCGGACACAGCACTGCCATCATCAGCCACAATGGAGAGGTGGGATGTACCGGCATTATCTCCAGTGTAATATACTGGCTCATAGTAGTCAACTGGATGGGAGGTGTTGTCTGTGATTCTCCTTCGGAGACTATCCGCAAAGAACTCAGACGTCATGTTTCTGATCGCCTGTCAGAGAAATCCAATGCAGTTACTCAGCAGATTAAGTTTAAGAGACATGTAGTTATGAGGCTGATATCCAATGCTTCAGAGCACGGAAGAGTGGCAAATCCCAGCAGTGAAGCTATAGTTTTCCAGCAGGGGCATTCCTCCTTCTTGAAAGATGGACATTGTACCAAAAATCATTTTAAGCAGTCACAAAAGCAGCTGGTACAATGCAGCCCTTTGTGTAGGGAGATAATCGGCATCTATCATTGCAGGTCTATGGAAAGCTGTCATCACTTTACATCACTGTACATCAACACTGCTGTAAGGCGTAGGCAAGCAGTGCTACACTTGCTTCAAAGGTGAGAGGAGAGGGATTGAGAGACTAGGCCAAGGCAAGATCTAATTATTGCTCTGTAAACAGCAAATTGGTATTCATCAAGCTGGGGTAGGCTCAGATCCTGCTGCTTTTTCAGAGTCACAGAAGTAGAAGCACAAAATGTGAAGTTGGGAAAAGAAGGGTTCCTGCCTCAGCCCTTCCCATATGTTGGTCCATTTACTTTAGGCAGGACTGTGGTTAGAGAGCCACAGGGATGTCATCTAATAAGGCTTCAAGCACTATGAAAACAGGGAGGGTTAGCCCTAAATATACTCAGATGCTCCTCGTGAATTAAGGATTTTGCTTTCCCTTACATCAGGAAGGTTTCTTCCATTTATATCCCTCATACTCAGCCATGAGTCACACAGGACTTCACGTTTGGATTCAGAGATATTACAATGCCTGCAAATATCAGGTGTCACAGAGCATCCCTAACAAAGTTTAGTCACCCATAAACTTTAAGCCATGCTCCAGCAAGTCTTGGTGCTGCAGAAAGAAAAGGTTTTTGCCAGGTACCTCTGTAATGTTGACAAATTTGGGATCTCCCAATAAAGTCCTCTTGGCATATGCAAAGCGAAAGGCCTCCACAATGCGGTGGTAAGTCAGACCTTTCTTCTCCACTGTTTTGATGCTGTCAGCAGAGAAATTATATCCTGGCAACAGAAGACAAACAACTGTGAACAACAAAGGAAAGTACATGGTCAACGGACTGCAAATGTGCCTGTGCCAAAAGGTATAATCTTGAAGCCCAGTCTCTCAGAGATGTAATCACTGGACTGTCCTGATTTCCACACAGAGAGCACAGGAGCTCTGGTAGTTTTGAGCACTACGGGAATCACCAGCAGGCTTTTTGCTTTGCAGAGATGTTTTCCAGAAAAGCCCCAAGTACAAGTTAGCTTCCACACATGCAGGTATCAGGGAAGCACCCCAGTCACAAGCATATTTTCCCTCTTACTCCTGTATTTCAAGTAGGAAGGAGTTTGCAACAGAAAAGAAATACTTCCACATCTCTGATCTCTCCTGTTCTATCAGACTTCCCACCTGCTGGAGGGCTATCAAGGGAGGCACAGCTCCCAAAACTAAAAAGGCGTTGTCTTTGGAGCCCTCACAGTCCTGCTGCCTGTAAGGTACTGCTCAGGGGCACTCACCCTTCAGTATGTTGAAGATGAGGGCAAGCACGGGGCCACTTAGAGGAGCACTAGGTGTGTAGAGGGTAAACTCCCCTAGTGTGATCGCTATGGGGTCTTCTATCACTGTTGCATTGTAGTCCCTCAGGTCATCCAATGTGACAATGCCCCCTGGAAAAGAACAGGAAACTATAAGTGTGGGTTTATGTGATCGTTGGTAGGAAGAGAAGGCAGTACTTCATTACTGTGCATCACAACAAGGACAGGAAGGAACACAGAAAAACCTAAAGAGTTGCAAGGTAAATAAAGCAAAGATTTATGCACAAGAGATTAATTTATTCCTTAATAGATCCAGCTGAGGCTCAGATAGCCTAAGCTTGAAGTTCGGCTGATTTACAGCAGCCAAAAATCTGGTGATCCGTCTCTTTTTTTTAACAAAGGACATTGGCAATGTCAGGTAACAAAGTCCTTAAGAGTCCTGTTCATAGAAGGAGGATGCAGCTTTTGGGTGCCGATGCTTTGTGCTACTCCACAAGCAGAATCACTTTTATGTTCTTTTGCCTTTCTTAACAGAACAGGGAAGACAATAATTAACCACCACAAATGACTTATCAGGCTCATTGAAGCTAGCCAATGCTAGCTAGTAAGGATACGATACTACCACCATCTAGTGGTACCGAGAGATTAAACAAGCTCAGAGTTTACACGACCATGTCATGTTCTAGGTAGAAACCTGTTGGATTCATGCTCTGGAAACTGCATGTATCCGCTGTCTACATCCAGAAACACACAGCCTTGCTAGACTTTATGGTACAGAAATGCACAGCATACACTGTCCATTTCTGACTGAGTTTCAAATGCATCCATTAGAGCGCTAACAACTTTGCTTGAGTGTCCTGTTGCCACAGTTCTCAGAGGCAGCATTTTGGGCAGCAGGCTTGACCTGCTTCCAAGGCTTCTGCAGGTCACTGGCTCCTCCCTGGGTGCTGAGCAGCAGCAGTCAGGTCACTCATGCTGTTTTGGACAGATGTCCTGTTTCTCACCTACACTGTGGATGTCATCGATGATCTGTTTTGCCAGGCTTCCTGTGTAAAAGGCATCTGCTCCTTCTCTGGCTATAGTCTCGTATGTGTTGGCTAGTTTAGGCATCTTCACGATATCGCCCTCATGCAGAATTTTCCCTCTTTTGCAGAACACTTCGCTAACAGAGAAAGGAGATTGAGAAGATCAGATCTGAGAGACAAGTTCAACACTGTGTACCTGTACCAGCTGACACAGTATTCGAGTGTTCATGCTAGAGGCTTCTTGGAGAGAAGAGAATCTGTGTAAGCCATGCCCCAGGGATCCTGACATCTTGCACTGTGATATAAAAGTGAACACTGGTTCCTGACCTGAGATTCCACATTGCTCAGAATTTGCTCAGTGATGCCTACAGGAGGGAGTGTTGATGTTTTTCACCAAGCCAGGCCACCCCCCCTAGTTGCCCAAGGGGCCAACATCTCCCTCAAGAAGCCCAGGAGAGGCCATAGTCCTTGTTCTCAATCAGTTCAGTTCAGAGCACAGACTGAAGCTATGAGGATCAAAGTTTCCAGTGGGTCCAAGAGAATGCGTTTCAATCCCAGTTTGTCAGAGCACTTTGAGGTAGACAGTTTCACCTTTAGCCCCCTGTTGTGGTTTAAGTGTCCTGAACCCGGGAGACTCCCTCATCATGGATCACGAATGCGCTGCTGTGGACCTGCCAGATGGAAGTAGAGCAGATAGGCCCAGACTGTAAATCCCAATTGGATTGAAACCAACTTGCAGCTGCCAGAGATTTTAAGGAAAAGAGAGGCTTAAGAATGATCCCCAGTAGGACACAGACAGGAAGGGTTTGACTGTAAGAAGAAGCGGAGGAGTACTGAAAATTCTATATTCATAGTCACTGCCAGAAGTGGAGGAACTGTTTGAGGAAGGGCTGGCTGCAGAGTAAGATATGACCCAAATTCCCACTGCCTGACAGCAAGAGAAATGTTCAAGGAGACTCTGCAATTTCCCCAACTGCAGGTAAGATTAGCTTGATATACTTACAGCATGAGGAAAAGTGGAGGATTCAGAAAATACATTGCTGTCTGACAGATTTTTCCCAAAATGTACTCTAATTCCACCTTTGCTCAGACAAATGGACTTTA
The DNA here is from genome assembly GCA_025447955.1 of Psilopsiagon aurifrons. NCBI lineage: Eukaryota > Metazoa > Chordata > Aves > Psittaciformes > Psittacidae > Psilopsiagon > Psilopsiagon aurifrons. Next base: position 71,142 of record JAOEHY010029342.1, on the reverse strand, counting down.
AAAGAACAGAATTTCTCTTTCTTCAAAGGCCAGGACTGAACATTCCTAAAATTGGTCACATTATTTAGCACCACCAGCTAGCTGGAATAACATCATTCGGGCACAGCGAGTGCAGTCACTGGAGGGGAGACACGCTCCTCACAGATGCTACATTACACAAACACAGACTTTTCAGCTAGAATGCAGTTACCCCAAATTTCTCTGCAGAGAACAGCAACTGCTCTACCTACTACAGTGAGACTGCTCTACCTACCACAGTGAGGGATTGCTCTCAATTGACTCCTCTCTTGATTTGATGGCTGCTGCAAGGCCTTTCCCAATAGGGAACCCTTCTCTTGCCAACTTGATGCTGGGCAGAAACAGGTTTTCCCATGCCAGTTTACCATGACGTTTGTGAGCCAGTTCATACCCACGGATTTCTCCTGGCACAGCAATGGACAGTCCTCCTGGAGCAGATGAGGAATGTATTAGGGTTCCATAGCAAGAAAAGCAAGTGATTAATAAGTGTGGAGGTAGAGTAGGCTTCTATGTTAGCCCTGTTTTCAGGCAGGGATTACTTATACTACATATACTACCAGCTCATTTTACGCATACGATGCTAATGGAATTAATTATTCTGTCTGACATAAATATGCCTACATATTCTGGACTGCACCAGACAGAGGCTGAAACACCTCCATCCTCTTCCCGTTAACTCATGTTGTTGGGTCATTTCCCCTCAATGGGCTGTGTACCACAGACAAGGTGCTCGCAGCACAGGAGTTGCCACAGCTGCCTGCAGTTCCCAGTCCCTCAGAGAACACACTACAGTACGAGGACACAGACGTACTTCAGCCAAAAACTTTTTTGCAGCATTGTAACTACAATTGCAATATATTGATTACTGCATTGCACAGTGATGCAGCAGTTTGTTTCGATCCTGTCTTTATTGGCACCTCCCTGAAGTTCAACACACTTCTCAAACCCCTTCCAAGATGCTGTTCCGCCTTGGTTACAGGAGTGACTGTGAAGAAAGCTAGGTAGCATTCCTTTCAGGTTTTGATTGGCAAATACTGCCCTGAAAGGAAATGAATTCTTCTCTGGAGCCCTTCAACCATTAATTGAAGCCACCACAAAAGGTGTTCAGGGAGGACACATTGAACTGACAACAACTAAGTTGATCCACAAAGATTTATTCAAAAACGGTGTAAAGATAGAACAGGTCATACTCAGTGCTTTGGATTCACCTGCATTTTTATAAAGTGAAAAGCAGAAAGTGCTGCGGTGAATAACTAGTTTGAAGGGCATTATTTTTAGCTTGCATCATCAGAACAGTTTGCAGACTGTGTAAATTAGAGGACATTTCTGGGTGAGAAATCCTGGACATAGGCAAGAACCTAATCTAAAGAAATATTCTTAATTTAAACATGTCAGTAGTAGCTAATGGTGGAATTATTTGGTCCCCTCAAAACAGGGAAATAACCTTCTCCATACCTTTCAGAGAAAGCTGTGTGTTGTTCCCAAACATGCCCTCCGATGCTCTGCTTGGAGCCACCTCTCTTGCATTAATGATTTCCACTTTTCCTTTAATGACAGAGCGAGGAAGACAATGTTTAGCTCTGGACTCAATACACAGGCGTGGTCGCTGTTAAAGGCTGATCAATATGAGCCAGTGTCATGGGAATTATTTTGAGGATAACGTGTTCCCCCAGAGGCTGTGAGAATCAATCTTTTACCCTTGTTCAGGTAGGATAAATCACCTGCTTTAGTAAACAGTTATCAGACTGTTCCAGATGTGTATGGCCCTGTCTCTTACCTGTGCTGCTGTAGATGGTAAAGAAGAGACCCCCTCCAATGCCCATGCTGTGAGCATTCATGAGTCCTACACAGAGCATAGCTGCAATTGCAGCATCCACTGCTGATCCACCTTGCTGAAGGATGTCCCTGTGAAGCAGAAGGCATCATATAGTGACATGTTACAGTGTCTCAGCTACCTGTGAGCAATCAATTGACCTCATCAGAGCAGCTATGACAGATTCTCTAGCGTCCATTTGTCTATAGGTTCCTCAGGAAAAAGAAGTTTTGAGCTTCTATCAACTTAGCAAACAGATCCTAATGGTCCAGTTCCAGACCAGATCAGCCCTCAGAGACACATCCACACTAGTATGGAAACACCAAGATGTGTCAAAGTGCATGGGGGGACAGGCATCCCAGAAACATTCATTGCACTTGAAAAATGACAACGCTCAGAGGAGACGGAAATCTCAGCATTTGCATCCAGGAATAGAGGACAGCTTGAAAAATGGATTTTATGAGGAGCTCAAAAAGCATCTCTTGTTCCCATTGTTCATGAAAGATCATAGGGATCTTTGCCTGATACGTTGTCTTTGAGCAACTGCCGTAACTTTGGTCAGGAATGGTAACCGCTCAGGTTTTATTATGGCTTCCTCGTTCTACAGGGGGTTTAGAGATGATCTGTGCTAGTCAACTGCCAGGCTTGCACCTGGGCATTGGGGAAACAACAGTTTTATCTTGTGCAAGAGGTGGCAGAACTAATGAGAGTCACGGAACAATTAGTAGGTACCTTCCAATTATCGAGCACTGCCCCGCGTCTGTAGCCACAGCTGCCTTCTTGTAAGTGTGGGTGAGCCCTGAGTCAGACGGCAGTCCAAAGAAGAGACCCAGGAACAAGATGAGCCCCAGCAGGGCTGCGGTCAGGACTCCGGTCACCACATAGCACTTCTTCATCTTCCTGTGGGACAAGACAGGATTGTCAACCTTGCAGTTTCTGGGGTGCATGGGAACTAGAAAGCAGATGATCAGGCACAGGAGCAGCCTTTTCATAGCCTTCTTTCATATCCATCGTTTCCCCCTTCTACCCCCCAGCAGCTGAATCTCTGCACATGGAAGGGTGGTTTGGGAAGCAGTGGCCAGGGGAGCTGTGAGCCCAATTCTCTATTCCTTGACATTCACAACAGAGTGATGTCCTGTTTTTAAACAGACTATCAAGAGGGAAGAGGATATTCAAGATGCCCTGGTTACCTTTCAGTGGTGATAGGACAACGCAGCTCTTTATGACTTTATGCTCTGAAGATTTTAGATGCTCAGCAAACATTTAAGTTATGCTCTGCCTGGGAGAGCAGGGGCCCAGTGGCAAACTGGATTTTATCTAGATGCTAAATCAAGTCAGAAATACCAATCAGAGAGTCTTTACCAGATTCCCCCCTCCAGCACACGCTGGCAAGGCCTTTGCCCCCTTTGTAATGTGATGGAGTTGGGCACTGCATCCTGCCCACACCCTGGATGCAGGCTGGATTTGAACTTTTCCTCCCTATTCTTAGCCACATGGTGAGGCTGTATATGACTCCTTCCCATCTTTCCAGCCCTTGAGCTATGGGCAGTGAATAGCTTCCCCTTCCCCTGAGCCTCTCACAAACAGGGCCTTACAAATATTTGCTCACTCAGATTCATATCAAGATGTTTTCTATGGGCATTGTCAGTACCATTTCTCTATGCCCCTGCCATCACTTGCAGAACAACTATTCTAACAACTCCAAAGCTTTTATCAGCTTCCCCTTTACCCATTCCTGCCATCCTGTTTGCAAAGTGATCTGCTTCAGTGAGCACCCCAGGATTCCTGGAAGCTCTGAAGTGTTACCAGAAAGGAAAAGGCACCAAACCAGCAACTTGGGCTGGTTACAGCAGGTAGGTAACCTCATACACCAAGAAAACAGCAGATTCATAGGTGAGAAGGGAAATTCAGAGAGCAGAACATAACTGATATTGCTCATACCATTTCCAGAGGAAAAATTAAAGAAGAAATTAACTTTATATAATGTGCTTTCAAACACCAAGTCTGTGAAGGAATCTCTGTCCAGAAGGCTATGAATGACCATTGCAAAACACATCTTAGTTATTAGTAAGCAACCTTGGCCAAACTATTTGGCACACCCCAGTGTGAGCACAGCATTCCATCCTGCCCAGGGCCCTTGGCCAGAACACCTTTCCAATGAGCCTGCCACTTGGAGAGGGTGATGGCCAGTGCTCACGTCTCCATGTTTCCCAGGCCTGCACACAGCTGCTCCTGGGGTGCGCAGGGCTAGAGCTCATCTGTGAGTGAGCAGAAGACACCAAGGAGCTCTCATGCATATTACAGATACACCCCTAGAAGATTTGAGAGCTGTTGAGATGGAGAGTCACTACCACCTTGTTTGGGACTCACAGTTGATGAAATGCATCTTGAACAGCTACACTTTGATCCATCTCCTTTTCCATTACAAGATTCTTCCATCATAAAAAGACCTAAATTCATCATATTGCCTTGAGGGACCAACTTTCCTCTCTGTAGAGCAGCTCTGGGTGTTCACTTTGACTACCATACTTGCGTAATAGGCAAAATGCCCTTTACCTTTTGGAAGCATCTTGCCATGCTCAGAGACAAGCCAATCCATGGGATTGTGGGTGAAGAGTGGATCCATGAACCCTACCCTCTGTAGATGTTCAAGAGCCCAAACCAGAGCAAACTCCAGCAGCCAGAGCAGCACTCGGTGCCTTGCAGCAGCAGCAGGATTAGGGAGCAGTGAGCATGCCAGCACTGAGGTAACTAGAGGAAACAGGCCAGGCCAAACCAAAACTTCTCAGAGGGAGATCAGCAAGCACTGACACCCCCCCCCCCCCCCCCCCGTTATTTCAAAAAGGAGGTATCTAACCAAAACCTGTATCTGTGAATCTCATTCTGAGCACTAATGATGGCTCCAAGTAAAGCAGCTCAAACCAGGGTGTAAATGTACTGCTGTTCTGTAAACAAATGTCAGCTGAGGGCAGTAAAAGGTAAATGGATGAAACTTCTTTCCAGGTTCTAGAACTTGATTTACACTCAACTACTTTTAGAAGAGACCAGTGGCGTGTTAGCAGAGCAATGACTGAGCAGGGAAACAGAGAAGCCATTATGCCCCCAACAATAGCTCACACACAGCCTCAGAGTTTAAAGGCAGTTTTGTTTGTTGGCAGTGGGAGCTTAGCTTCAGCACTGGCAGTCTCCTCCAGGCTTCACAAGAAATGCCAGGGGACCTTTTATCTACCCCCAGCCAGGCAGAAGGTACTTTGTTTCATCTGAAGGCTGCTCTATGCTGGGCTGTCCTGCAAGCACCGGGTGACCCAAGCGCCTTGGTGGGTGAGTTAACCCATATGCTCCTGCTGGGGCTGTGCAGTTCTGTACAGCTGCCTGCCTCACTGCCAGGTCAGGCAAGATATTCTGTGAGCAGAAGGGGAAACTTCAACTGGTGGTACCTCTGCTCTCATCTTTCACCTCCTCTCTGTATTCAGATGATGCTCATGAGCATCTCCTAGACCTATAAGAGCTTCAAGAAGAGTGTCCAGCTGCCTGGTGAGTGCAAAGACCTTGAAAAGGACTCTCAAGACCACTTTGTAAAACTCAGGTGCAGCTCCAGGCCCACTGCCAGTCCCTCAGACACACACTACTGGCAGCAGGAACAAGCATACAAACTGCCACAAAGAAGAGACACTGCTTGCGAGGCGCTGCTCCTGTGCTGCACTGTGGGACCATATTGCCCTCTCTGGCCCAAGTGGGGCCAGAAATAGTGAACGCTCTTAATAAAAGTGTATCTGTGCAATCTGTCAGATTGATCCTACTAAGGAAAAAACAAAATGTAGAAGCTAAAGATCTGCAGCTTTTCTCTTCTTAAACAGTGCAGAAGGAAAACTCAGCTGAGGATAATCCTCTCTGCCTCAACTGCCAGCTCAACTCCCTTAAGTTCCTTAACCTATTTCAGGCCTGACCCTAGAGTGAAACATCCCTTGCACAGTTCTTACTGCCTTCCTAGCTGTAGCACAGCAGAGAGCCAAAGAGGCATTTGTTTTCCATATGGCAAGTGGGAGACGGATCAGAAGCCAGCAGATATCCATTCTCCAACACACCTTTCTGTACTTCCCTGTGCTCTGGGTCCATGCGTTGCAGGAATTTTGCACCAATGGTCTTTTCGAGCCTCAAGTCCCCACTAGGATTTATTGTTGGGTGTGGAGTAGCAGCTGCAGGCCACCACTTGAGCTGGCTCTCCAGCTATTGTCTGCTGAGGCTGGCTTTAGCCTTCAGATCTCTGCCAAATCCAGCTGCTTGGAAGCTTGGCTAGCACTTCAGTCACACAGCACTGCTTGGCAGCAGCAATAGGTCTCCAGGAAAGAAGCTTATAAAACTTTAAAAGCAATATGATTATTTCTCACTGTTATAAAGTTCCAACAGCCAATCCTAGCCATGGAATTTATAATGTAGTCTGATAATCTCTCTTAATTTGTATTAGGAGAGGGGGAGGACCAACAAGTACTAGAGTTATGCTTGTATGAGCAACCCAATGAGCTGTATTCAGATATGTCACAACATTCACAACCTTTTTAAACATCACACTTTTCGAATTAGAAGAATCCAGTGCAACATGCCAGCTAGTGTCAGGCAGGAATACAGAGTCAGACACCTCTGCCAAGAGGGCTGGGATATGCTGTAGAGATGAGGACCCTGCCATGGTCAGGGAAAGCACTGGGAGAACTGAAAGAGGAGATGTACCAACCAGAAAGCAGGGGAGAGAGAACAGTGGAATACCAGAGGATGACAAGGGAGTTCATGCACTGCCTTGTTCTTGAAGGAAGGACTGAAGGAAGCATCCACTGACAAGATCTAGAACTTTAACCCCAAACTTTAACCCAAGAGGCCTGTGCTTTAAATCCATCATGCAATGGCTGCATACCTCAGCACCTCCTAATTGTTCCTTGTTCTCCCAACCCCAACCCAGTAGCCAGCACTTGGCCATTAGCTTCAAGACATGCCCCAAGCATCACACATGCGGGCAGGCAGATTCTCCTACGAGATAATGATATTCATGATGAATAGCAGGCATTTTTTTCACTATTCTACCTTGTCCACATGATGTCTTCTAGAGACTTTAAAGAAATTATTAAGAACCACCTCTTGTATCTAAGGAAATCACTCCAAATTCAAGTCTGATACAGATTTCTGTAGAAAGCTGACTCAAAGACTAAAGTACCTGGAATTCAAAAAGAGCAGATATTTAAAGTCTAGTAAATTCTAGGCCAAGCAGTGAGACAGGAGATACATCCTTGTATTGAGCTGGAACTTAATGAAGTTCTTGTATGTACCAATCACAAGATTTAAGTTGAAGTCTTATGCAGTCTTCATCTCCACCACCGATAAGAGAACTTAAGCAGAGTTCAATCAAGCCATAAAGAAGCCCAAATTCAGATCTAGGCACTGCACTTGCCTGAAGAAGGGGGAAAAAATAGTCCCTGGGGAGAATCAGTAACTCTATTTGACTCAGTTAAAAGCCTTCCTCAGAGCCGGTGCCCTGTCCTGCACCCTGTGAGACTTGCTGCCTCCTTCTCCTCAGATGTAGGCAGTATTTTGTCCAATGTAGAGCAAACTCTGAGCTCACTGAGAGACAATAATTTCCTCTTGAAGCAACTTTTTTCCCCCTGAAAAAAAGCTTTCATATTTTCCTGCAGAAATTTTAGTGTCAAATTGAACAATTTTTATTTTAAGACACCCAGCATAAACTTTGAAGTGAAAAAAGGCAGAATGGTGGAATAAATGCAGAATACCCCATTTCACATTGTTTTCACAGTGTTTTCTAGTTGCGGACCTTCCAGAAATCCGGAACTGCCAAACTCATTCTCAAAAATGCAAGTTACTAAGACAAAGTTTCATAAACCCGTTCAGAACGTTACTGTTATGTTCACTCCCAATTTAAAATCAAAATGCTTCTTAAAATAGTTCTATTCTCCCAGCTGTTGCAAAAGATTTGTTGTTTCCAAATGCTCTTCTGACATTCAACTAGAATTTGTTTATTAGACTTGAGCATATTCAGACTGGTTAGTCAGGTCTCATCAATTCTCTTTTGGCAAGCTTTCACCTGAGTGTTAAGAAAGACACATTGTCACAAAAGTCTGTTGAATAAGATCCCACACAGCACTTCCAGGCTGAGGGGAACAGCATGATGAAGATACTTTCTAATTTTCCCTTACCTTTCAAACATATTTGCAAGTCTGCCTTGTCCTTTTCGCCCAGATGGCTATGTACTGGTATCCTTTGAATATCCTTTCTCAAGCAGTGAACCGTTTACTAGGGACAGTACCTCCTTGTAGCAGTAACCACTTATCTTCCCTTAAAAGCTCTCTCAAGTGTACCATTTGATACTTGTACTGTTCTGCTCATGGAGTCCAACTCATTGAAACTCATTATGTTTGAATTCACAGTACGAGAGGAATGTGCATGTAATCATTGACTAGGTGAAGTGTCAAGAACCCACACCTTTTAAAATGCATATTTGAGCATCCACAAAGGTTGTGTATCACCAACAGAATCATTCTGCGTTCTTGAATTCGGTTACTACAGGGTGCAAACATGAATTTTCCCACACCTCATTGCTAGCTCTTAACTTCAGAGCAAATATGTGGTCATCTGAAGTAGAAGTGCTCCCATCTCATGTACCCTCACACCCCTCTTGCCTAACCCACTGGCACATTGTGGCTCAAAAAGAGATGGATTTCAAGCATGTCTGTACCTTGCAGCTTAAACCCAGACAGATGGAGCTGTGATTACATTTGGTGGGGATAACCTCCCTGCCAAATGTGAGCCACTGCCTGCAATGCAAGGGCACCTGACAAGCTCACATACCTGTTCTTCAGTAATCACAGCTACACACTACTTTAAATCGTCATTGGGTTTAGTTCAGATTAACACTCCTGTCATCTAGCTGCAAAGAGAAGATGCAATGCCTGTTCTGCTACCCCTGCTCCCGCAGCAGCACCCTCTGGCAGGATGGATGGCATAGCAGGAAGGTAGGGATGAAGAAACCTGCCCTCCATCACTTATCCTCCTTGAGACTTTTAAGCAACAATCCTACATACCTGTTTCTGCCACGTCTGGAAGCATGGTTGTACCTCAAAGGTTGCAGCTCACCTGCCATACTTCAGTGTAGCATAAACCCCAGTGGCAATCCACACTCAAGCTAATGAGCTGCACAAACTATCTTTGTACTCTAATGACCTGGCTACTAAAGCTGAATGCCCATCCAGAATGCAGCATGGGCAAATCACAGCTTTCCTGAACCTTGGGCACAGCAAGGGTTCAAGCCCACATGCCTTGTGGCCAGGTGGCTGTCCTGTAAACACAGAATGAAGCAAAGTCTGCCTGGATGCCAGTCAACACTGCCTGATGCTATCTTTTGACTACTAGGATCAGTCAAGTGGAGAATGTCTCAATACCAAATATGTTCAGCCCCTCCACCCCACTCCAACCTTTGATACACCAGATCTTTACTTCAGAAGGATGGTACCTGTACTACAATGACTCATTAACAAAGTTTGGCCTAGCTTCAAAAGTAAAAGTATTTGAGAACGTGTTTCCCCTGCTTCAGATTACACATCTCCTTAATAGCCACAAAATGGAGTTCTCTTTGTCATTTGCGTTTGGTAAAATCAGTACTACGAAACAAGAGCATTACAGCCTTAAGATAATTGGAAGGGATTTAGCATATGCACATCTTTCAAATAGGGCTTTCAAATACCCCTTTCAATTTTAGAACTATAAAACTATATCCCTGAAGTAGACCTAGGTCAGAAGAGTGCTTCCTGTCAGCATGTTTGTATCAGAGGGTGCAAGGTGACATGAAAAGGCTGCTAGCTCTAAGTGACCCCTGTTCTAAATCATAATTATCCAACTGTTACTCTTCATCCCCACTGCTGAAAGGCAAGTTTTAGAACAGTGAGTCAGTAAAATGAAGCAAATTGCTGTGTTCTTCTTCAGGGCAATGCAGTCTCATCTGTGGCATATTCTTATCAGCCCAGAGCTGGAGTAACTTGGATGCTCCTCAGCAAGTTACTCTTTCACTTATGTACTAGTAGAGTTGAGGATAGGGTCAGAGAAAGTTACGAAACCCGAAGTTAGTGTTTCTGGTTCTGATAGATAAGTAGCTTGCTACATACAGGTTGTGCCATGCACAACTACCTCATTTCAGTTTACATAGTCTTTGGGAACTGACAAGTATCTCTGTCTAGGCATTAATACAACAGACAATCCTGTTATAACTCAGCCTTGCACGTTTCAAAGAAGCAAAGGCACACCTCAGAGTAACACCATGTTTAAAGCAGCTACATGGCTGCCTTACTGATGTCAACACAGAATTATAGAACCCATTACAAAAAAAAGTCTCTCGTGCAGGGCTTGCCACCTCTTTCCACTTGTGATGCTCATGGCATGGTCATCTTTCAATTATCCAAGAATCAGCATGTGCTATTACATTGAAACATGAACAACAGAGTGAAGTCTCCATCTGTTTCTTCTGAAAGAATGCATCTGTCAGCATCTGAAGCAATGCCTTCACAGCTCTTGTAATAGAACTTGCAGACACTGAAACCCACCAGGCCACCTGAGGGCACCTCTGGGGAATTTTCTGGTTTGCTTCTCCCCTCACCCCCGCTGATTTTTTCCATGGGAATTTCCTGAAGCAACACCAGCAACGACTCACACAACACAGGTCACGCAATCACATCTACTGTTAAGATTCCTCCTTTTTTGGCAGGACATGCAATCCAATCCAATCCTCCATTTCCTGATGTTTTAACTAATGCATTATTGGCACAGAAGCTGTTACAAGATGCCCTAATTTTGCAGGTTAGCTATTTTTTCCACGAGGAAGTCTTTCCTCTCTAATAGAGCAATGTTGCATTCCAATACTACCTGAACAGGAGCATCAAATAGTATCTTGAGTGTCCAGTAACACAGAGATGTAAATAATCCTTCAAAGCTTCTTCCTACTAAATAACAGTTTCTTTTCTGATCCCTTGCTCCACTCTTCCACCTTTAGGGTGCCCAGTGGAAGTCAGGTGCCACCTTTGTGGGTAACAGACAGTCTTAATTTAAGCTGGACACCACATAAAAACCACTAATGTGAAAAAGATCACTGCTGGAAGTTACTAGGGAAGACTCTTAAGAGGAAAGGTACTATAGGAACTGGAAAAGTTGCCCAGTGTGCAACAGGTCAAACTGACTAAGAGCATGGGCACAACAGCTGACTTTCAAAGTTGAAGCTAAATAAGCAGATGTTGGTTCAGAGCCAAAGCACCTCCTTCTCCTCCAGTGAGAGTGGCTTCCACTGTAACACACTTGCTCAAAGAGGAGGAACCCACTAAACCCACATGCCCTCATTTTATGAAGTCTGGTTTTCAATAATTATTGGTAGGTGCAAAGGTCACCTAAATGAAAAGATAATTGGAAAATGGAGAGGCTTATTACCCTTTCTTGCCAGCCACACAGCCCAGTTCTGGTTACATTCTTCTATGCACATAGGTAGGTGAAGTAGTGTCACTGGGACTTCTAGTGTGACAGCTCACAAGGCTCCTTGGTGGCTATTGACTGTTTTGCAGAAGGAGCAGTGATTCACCTTTGACAGAGAAAACCAGGATGTGCTTAACAGGAGAAAGTTTTGATGAAGCCTTCTGAGGTTGTACTTTTCTGACATCAAGGATTTGTGCCACTGGCATATTGTTACGACCCCAATGTGTTCTGATTCTTGTAAAGTTACTATAATCCTAATGATATTCCAGATGTAGAAAAGAGATAAATCTAAAGGAGTAGACGATTAGACAGTGGTATAAGATCATCAAATGGATTATGACTGATACATAGATTATACAGTTTAGGAAATAAGAAGGGTCAGCACGTTGCCTGAGCTGTCCTAGAAAGGATATTTCTACGTCTTGTGTGATCTTGTTCTGCCAGATAGAGGATGTATGTATGAAAGAAGTAACAGCTTAGTAGTGGTATTCTGCTTTGTAAGAGCACTCTTGATTTTGATAAAAAAGGATGTCAACCCTTGTTTTCTACTTTCTCTTCAAATGACTGGCTGTAATAACTCAGTATAGCAAAGTGAGCATAAAGGACAAATCAATTAAACCTTATCTCATTTCAAGTCTTATCTGACATTAAATGCAGATCTTCTGCTCATCCCTTCCAGAAAAGGGCATCCGTTCAAGGTTTGTCTTACCACTTCTCCTCAATTTATTTTCCTTCTGCTGCTTAGACTCAGTCTTTACGCATAAATTTTATGTGTATTTGTGTCAAGCTCCACAGTTTCCAAAACCAATCTGTGCTATTTACTTGCCAGCTTTATGAAGCCCTTTCATCTTTGCAAACCCTTTCAAGGACTTGTAGCTAACGGACCTGCCTTTCCCACAGCAGCCAGCAATCAGCAACACAATCCCAGACAGCTTCCCCTCAAACTCAATGTCCTGGCACAAAATGGGGGAGAGAGCTACTGAAGGAAGAGAGGGGGAAAGAAGAGGGAATAACGTGGGGTAAAGAAGAAAATCTAAACTGGTAGAAGGGAAAAACAGGAAAGGAGAATGAAGAAGGCAAGTAGGAGGACAAAAAAGTCTAAAGGAAAGGAAGAAGCAATAAACAATGCCCATTGTCAAGGCTTCAGTTTAGCCTGACTGCTGCAGTTGGATCTATCCTTCACATACACACTGAAGCTCTCAGATCACAGATGAAGTCTGGACTTTCTTAGTGCTCCGTGGAAGGGTTTACTTCATGTTATTGTCACAGCAGGCAACTATTTCATAGACAGTAGAGCACCTGGACAGCAAGCAAACAAAAAACCTAGATTCCAAAATAATGAATGAACTCAAGCCTGTATTCACTGAAGAGGAATCAGCAGACTTCAGCAGAATTTGGAAAAGAGCTCAGTTTCCAACTGAAAAAAATGTGGAGCTACCTGCTTAAATTCACCTTCCTTTGCTAAATCAAGGCTCTACAGACTGAGGGGTCTCTAAACTGCCATGGAGCTGGTTTGAATAACTTTGCTCCTCCTGGAGTAGCCATGGTCTGACTCCTGTTTGCCATAGACATCTAGACCAGGAAATATAGCCCAAGGAGGGGGACCTTGTGTTGGATTAGAGAGAAGAGCCCTGGTTCTGGAAGGCCTGGCTTTGACATATTAGAAGAACATCAGCACAAACAAAATAGCTATATGGGGAATGAGCGGAATTTTAGTGAGGGATGTGTACCTCTTCCACTAGAGAGGTAACCAGAACTGTTGGATTCAGCTCCAGTAATTGGCATGAGATGGAGATACCACAGCATAAGAAACAGCCAAGAGCAGGACCAGGTTTTTGGTTTCCCAGGACAAGTAGGAGAGGGCCATTCTTTTTGTTCTGGTAATGAGCATACAGCCTTCTGCATGATGTTCTGGTCCTTCATGTGTCTAAATCTTCATTTTCCTGGGCAGAATCTGTTCCTTCTCACACAAATACAGTTGCCCTTGATAGGTCCTTAAAAGAGAAATTTCTTTACAAAGAACAAGATGTGACCTGCTTGGTTTAGTTCAGGACAATTCTTTCTGCTTCACAGACCAGTTTCCCCATACTCAACTAATCCCTGACATGTGCCCTGCTGAGTGCTGTCCCTGCTCTGCATCAGGAGCTCTGTTCTCTCCCACAGCATCGCCCTTCCACTCTACTTCTCAAAGACACCCCCAGCATCATCCCATTGTCCTGGCAGCTTTTCTGGCTCTGCACCTGCCTCCTGGCCTTCCGCCTTTTGGGCAGGTAAGAAAGAAACCTGACAGTGCTTGATCTCCAGTCCCAATAGGGTTGGCATTTTCTAGGTTACATTCCAAAGCAGAGAATGAAGTGAAAAGAGGAGCTATGCCAGATCTGTGGATTTCAGCCCAGAAACTAGCTTTCTCTGAAAAGGACTATTTTTCAACAGGATATTGACTTAAGTAAGATTTGTTCATCTTTAAGAAACCATGAAATCCGCCTTTCAGTGTTTATATAGCTCTGACCTCTGTAGTAGTTTGACAGTCTTTCTGCTGTCAGATAAGTGCTTATCTTAATCATGCTGTACTAAATGCAAAACCAGGGTCAAATTGTGACTCAGCCTTGTGACTCTGCATACTAACTTTTCCGTAGACCTTTTCAACCCAATAAGCAGTGAAGACTACCATCAAGTAGGGTGGTAAATAAGATACCTTCAAAGGGTTTGATGGGCCAAGAAGAGGTGAAATATCTTGCCCACTGACCTGAGTAAGATCCCTGGTTACTAGACTCCCAGCTCCTTTCACTGATCTCAGCCTCTGTCAGAAAACTGAATTCCTCTGGAAACAATCAGTTAATGTACTGCTGATCCTATCCAGTTACAGTGTTAAGCAACAACCCTAGGGGGTGTTCAGATTGCCTGGACAGAGACTCTGCTGCCATGACCTGGCCTTCATTAACTGAGAGAATCCAAAGTCAACACAGTAGATCAAAACCTGGCAATCCCTATAAAAGGGAAACACTTGCTCTTCAAACCTAAGCCTGAAGGCTTGTGAAACAAAGATACATTTTTATAACTATGATTAAAGAGCTGGAAAGGCATGCAATAAACGGAACTCAACTTCACACCCCAAAATAAGAAGATAAAATCATGCTGTTTACTCACTACTTTAAAAGCTCTGTTCTCCCTGTGTGCAGCTCACCATCAGCTAGTGACAACAAAAGGCTTCTGCCTTGCTTTCTTCCCCTTACTCTTCAACGCTTCCCAGAAGCAGGGATTTCAAATGCAAGATCAGTCATACAGAGCCGAGTGGCAGCAAGCCTTTATATATGGGAGTGGTAAGAGAGGGTGATGTACTCATATCTTTGAGCAGTAAATGCATGCCACCCTTCCCCCTCCCCGTCCCTGAAGAATTGCTGGCTCACAGGGCAAGCTGAGAACAGAGTGGACAGACACTTTCCATGCCACACTTTCTCACGGTAAAGGGAACAGCATAGAGGGTGGGGATCGAGGAAAGACCAGACGTGAATGAAGACAATACTTTGATGTTGGATACTCCCAGGAGTGAATCTGTTCTGGCAAAGCTGTTTCTTCCCTCTTCTTCACGTCTCAAACAGTAACTCTGCTAGTTGCTGGTTTTGCCTGTGGCACAAGGCTTGACTGCAAGTGTTACAGCAGTGTTGCCCCCACACTCACCCTGCTAGGGAAAAGCCTACTCCTTGCACTCTTCGAAATTAGCTGATGCTGGAGCACTGCCCTGCCCCATGGCCATATGGCCTGGGAGCTTTGTGGAGGAGAAAGAATGTGTATCCCACAAAAGGCGGTATCCTGGACACTGACCTGGAGAACTCAAGAGGCATATCCTGTCCTTCTCCATCAGAGGAAGTCTTGTAGCCTGTGAATGGAGAGGAAATCTCTCAAGGATGTACCACTGCTCTCCAAAGGGAAAATAATTCACTTTCAGCTTCCTCAATTACAGTTTTGTAACTTTTTTCATCTTTCACTGAAGGGTTTGACCATGAAAAACTATGTCATGAATTAGGATAAGGTTTGCCTGATCCAGAGCTATAAATTATTGATTATCTCTGGGATAGCTGTATAAAGGAGATGCCAAGGCTAACAGAAGACGTGTTCTCAGCTGAGGCAACTGGAAAAGGAAGAAGTCAGCCCAGGCTTTCACATGCTGGAATTCATAGAGTTACTGTCACTGACAAATAACAGCACAAAGATCTGCAGGATCAAGCAACAGCAGCCAAATACCACCAACTCCTAGAATCAAAATCCTTCACTAGCTCCATGGCTAGTTCTTAGGTTTGGGTGGGGAAGGGAGATGTGGCAATAACTCTTGCAAACAGAGATGCCTGTGCAATACATAGTGAACTGGACTGGAGAACAATCTTACTTTTGCCCCTTCCCAGGTTATTTTTCAGCCAGAGATCTCCCCTGTCCTCTTCACATTACATTGTGCCAGCTTAAGTAAGTGAGTTATTTAAAATACTGCAAGGAGTGTTCCTATGTACCAAATCATGGTCCAAGTCTCCCTAAGGAATGGGCCTGCTTTGAAAGCTTGAAGGGGCTCAGAAGCAGATACATATGTGAGTTAGATCTAGTTGCTGGAAGGCTGCATAAAAGATATTTTTTCCAGATCTAGGACAAACTAGCTTTTTCTTACATACATAAGATTTGTTGACTATATTTGCATTCCCCTGCAAATTACATAAACATGATCTCAGTAAACTACTCCCTCTTGTTCTGTTGCTTTGGAAGAGGGCTGGCTATGGAGTTGTTAGGATCAAACCAGAAACAACGGAATTGCTGTGACATTGTTATCCAAAGAAGAAATCTGCACCCCTGGCAGGCATTGTGCAGTACAACCACAACTGCAGCAAACCCCTCCACCCCATTTGCACAAGGTGCAGCATGTCCTGTACAGGATAGTTTGAGACAGCCTGAACACACTATGTGGGTGGCAGGGCGAGCTCTAACCAAGTTGTAAGCACAAAGAGGAAGAAAAGTCATCATAGGTCCCTTCCCCTGTTTCTCCACTGATACTCATGGTATGAGAGGGAGACACACAGGGAAGGCTGTGTAAAGTTGCCTACCAAATAACATCCTCCAGTACTCACTACATCTACAGGAAGACCCTCAAACTCCATAATCCGTCCTGATGGCCAAATTTTTATCACCATCATCACAAGAATTTTTACTACTGAAGATCATTTTGAAGTTACTATCAGGGCTAGGGAATCTTACATGCCAACATGAGAAAAGCATTCCTGTCCCCACTTTAGAGACAGGGCAACAAACAAGCTTCCACATGGAGAAGAGCACGTCAGTGTCGAGGCTGGAATAAGGAATCTTCCCCCCACATTCTTTAAATGATGTTGCTAGACATCACCTCTCTTCCCTGTCATGTGTCTGACATACTTAAATCCAGATGCAGCTGGAAGTGACAAGTGCAGAGGCTGACAATGATCTAACTCCGCAGCGCCTGCAGCTCCGTGGGCTGTTGCTTCCACATACTCTCCTGGCTTTGGTTTTTCCCTGGCTGTAAACAGGAAATGCATAAAACATGAAGGTAACTCTGTCTCCTTGTGAAAAATGACAGCAGATTAGATTGCAGGAGAGGAGCTGGGGAGAAGTTCAAAGTGCTTGCCCTTTAATGGAAAACATGTGAATTATTATAGAAAGTTGTTGTGTGACTAACTGCTGTTAGTCTAACCAAAGTCCTAAAAACAGAGGAACAAAGGCTTCATCCAGGAAGAGCCAAGGTCCACTACACAGACCTTCACAAATCTTTTTTCCATTCTAGCTAAGAATCAGTGGGATTCAGAGGAGTGAAGCTCGGAAGGACACGAACAAACACTGACCCAAGGCTCAGCCCCACAGAGATCTGGGTGTGCAGCCTGCCCAAACTTCGCCTTAGGAGAGTGTCACTTCTCGGGAAGCCTCACAACTTCCTGTCCCTCTCTCAGCTGTTTCTGCTGCAGAATCAGCTCTGCCAGTGTCGGAGCAGCAAATGAAACCTCTCAGCATAAAATTGAGCACATAGTGGTGAGCCAGAATCAGCCCTGGGTTACCGTAGTATGGCAAGTTTTCAACTAGACCAATTAGTAGCTCCTGCCCCATAGCAGGGGCAGGGCTGGAAGCTCTCAGAGAGGCATGGGACAAAGCCACAGAGGCCAGAAGCAGTGCAGCATCCCCAGGTCTGTTATTCCTACTGATCAACCCGCATCCCCAGGCTTGTGGGTGCCTGCCCAGGGCACTTGGACGATGTGGCAGTGGGAACCAACCCATCTTCTAAGGGTGCTGCAGGAGCAAAGAGCCACTGATAGCTGTTAAGTTGCTCTATTAGAAGAATATATACTGAGATAAAGAGCTAATCTGCACGCAGTGTGTGCAGGGTCTATGTACTTTCTGGCTGCACCTCCACCAGCCTCCAGAGGCCAAAACCATCTTGGGGATGATCACTCAGAAACAAGAGTTTCATGGGCTGGGGAGCTCTGATTTACACCAGGGCCCTTTTTCCTGCGGTAGGCAGGTGAGGAGGGCACAGAGCAGCAGTACAAGTAATTCACATAGCGCTACACAGGGAGGTCTCATCCATGCCAGACAGCTCACGCCACAGTGGAGAATCTGGACTTCCATTTTTCCAAATTTCAGCAGTTCTCAGCACCTCACACTGTTTGTCCCCAGAATGACAGCCTTGGGAAAGAAATGATTTTCCTTTCTAAAGATGTCACTCCTGGAGCTCAGAGTATCCCCCAGTCCTTCAGGCTCATAGTTAAGACTGGGGTAATAGTTCACCTCTGTATGCTCATTTGCAACCCAACAGTTTTGACCTTAAGGGGAAAATGCACTGAACAGGATTCATCTTGATAAAAACTTTCTTGAGCCACAGCCCACATGTGGGATGGACACTATTGTACAATGGGTCCGGTCACAGCCCATGCTTCAGCTAAGCAGTCAAGCATGTTCACCTTCCACCAGCTCAAGGGTACACACTGAAATCACTGGATGATTCTGTGCTTTCCTGGCATGGTGGTCACATGGTTACACACAAAAGGACCACAGAGACTTGAAAGGCCTCTGCATCTGAGTGCAGAAACCTGGCAGGTTTGATGTCCACAGCATCTCCTCCTCTGGGCAGAGCATAACATTGGACTGCAGAATGGGTAAGTGCTCAAATACCAACAGGTCTCCCATCCTGAGAGAAGCAACCTGCTATCAGATAAACAAGACTCACATCTCAAGTACAGGTTCCAAAGCCCTAGATGTCAGAAAACAGCCCCTGTCTGGTTTATCTGCCCCCCGTCCAGCCTTCTTTAGGCTTGCTTGTTTGGGTGCTGCAAATGGCACAGAGATGACCATTGCTTTTGAGATATCAGAATCACAGGCTTCTGCCTCAAAGCACTTGCAACCTATTGTGGAAACTGTGAACATCCAGGTGGACTGGAGGCAGAGGCTGTACCACCATGGTTCCAGGGAAGACCCACTTGCCATGGCTTTGGGAGCATGCTTGCCACAGAGGCTGGACACAGAGTGCTGCGCAGGGACCCAGCTAGCGCATGAACCCGCGCAGATGGGCTGCTCTGCATTCTCTCCACAGCCTCTTTCTGTTGGGGTATGGCACATGCTTGGTGTTTTCCCATCTGCTGAGCCCACACCTGCTGCTCTTTCCACTCCAGTGGGAATGAGAGATCCCTTTACCACATTTCAACCGGGTCTCTGGAGAAGGCTTTGTTTGTTTTCCCAATGTGCCAGGGCTGCAGCTAGCTGGCAGAGCAGGCAGCAGGCCAGTCACACCTGCAGAGCACAAAGGGATATGAGTGAGCAAGCTGCTTTTACCCCACCCTTTATCAACCTGGGACCCCTGACCACTGGTCCCAGGCAGACAGAAATAACAACAGAATAGGAAATTACAGGCATTCCTCTGGCTCCACACTCTCAAAGGTCAGAGTGTTTCAAACAGGTCAAGAGGAGGTGTACTACAAGCACAGGCACCCCTTAAATTGCAAGAGCTGCTGCAGGCAGCACACCAAGCTGTGTGGTTCGGTCGATACGCTGGAGGGAAGGAATGCCATCCAGAGGGACCTTGGCACGCTTGTGAGGTGGGCTGATGCCAACCTGA
>JAOEHY010029342.1:16865-51144 GCA_025447955.1 Psilopsiagon aurifrons | reverse complement strand
GGGGAGGGACTCTTCATTAGGGACTGTAGTGATAGGACAAGGGGTAATGGGTTCAAACTTACACAGGGGAAGTTTAGGTTGGATATGAAGAAGAAGTTCTTTACTGCAAGGGTGCTGAGGCACTGGAATAGGTTGCCCAAGGAAGCTGTGAATGCTCCATCCCTGGAGGAGTTCAAGGCCGGGCTGGACAGAGCCTTGGGTGGCATGGTTTAGTGGGAGGTGTCCCTGCCCCTGGCAGGGGGGTTGGAACTGGATGAGCTTAAGGTCCTTTCCAGCCCGAACTATTCTATGATTCTATCAGGCACAAATGGACATTTACAGGGGGGCAAGTGGCCTCATCCCTCCCTCTCAGCACAGGGGAAGAGGGACAATTTGCTGGTGAGGTCAGTCTGGTGTGAAATGGGGTTTGGGTGGAACAGACAATTGTGGACTCAATGGAGCTGCTTTTCCCTTGGCCAGAAAAATCCAGTGGTGCCAGGCAGGCTTGTGCAGAGACAGAAGACTAGATAAAAGAGACCTCTTTTTTGTGTTCTTAAAAGAGCAGGAAGGAGAAGGGATCAGTTCAGGGCTCAGTCTGGCTGTTCAGATCTGAGGCTACCAGAAACACTGGCTGCTCTTGAAAGGGCTTCCTGCCTTCCCCTATGCCACCCTGGCTGCCCCTCTGGCCCCTGCCACAGAGATCCCACCAGCCTTGAGCTAATTTGGACTCGTGGGAGAGAACACAGAAACAAATGGTGACAGGAATGAAAAGCAGCGGATGACACCCAGGAGACTCATCCTTACCAAGGAACAACATTATATCAAAGGGGAGCTGTGAAGACAGGGAAGAGCTTTTTATAAAACCCACAGTCTTTGAGCCAAATCCTGCAGATTTTACATGTTAGTCCCTCAGAAACCCTATCATGAAGACTGACCCAGAAGGGGACTCAGGTGCCAGGTCAGGTCGCCTGCCAGACAGACATGCTGCACATAGAGCAGTAATGCACCCACTGCAGAGTTGCTGTTTGCTCTCTGTGTGTGCTTTTTAATTACAGTTTTTGTTTGCAAAGCATCATCCAGAAAAGACAAACTGCATTACTCTCAGCTTATTAAAATCACACTCATAGTTTCTCAACTGCTAATTACACCCACAGTAATTAAGGCTGGGACGCACGTTTGGGGAGCTGGGAGCCCAGCTGTCACACACAGCCCCTGCCCTCCATCGCCCTAACCAGCCTGGCCAGCCAAAGCCAGGCTTAGCCAGAGAGGAGCTCAGGCCCCAACGTTCCCGACAGAGCTGCTGCCGTGCCATGAGGGAAGATGATGCATATGAGGCCAAGCATCTCTTCAGCACAGGGGAATGAGACCCCTGCACCCACCTCCCTGGGTTACAACTGCTGCATGGGCAGGGGCTGAGGAAGGGAAACATGTAGCCTTGGGGTTATAGCACTGAGCTTTTGGGGGTGAACGGGGGTTTACTTCTGTTTCTACTGCTAAATTATTGCAATAAACCACACTGTCTGTCTGAGCCTCCATTTCCTTGCAAGTAAAATAGAGTTTGGGCTTCCCTGTCAAGTGGCTCTGGGGACAAACTCCAGAAAGGACTCTTCCTGGCACCCGTCTCACACACACACCCATCTCTCACAAAGCCTATGTAGACTGTGGCACACCAACAGACTTGAGAGTGAATTACACAGGGGAAGGCGTGAAGCCCTAGAGACTACAAGTCCCAAAGAGAGACGGCAGTAAAGGAGCTTACAGGCCTGTGAGAAGCCAGGAGCTTGCTGGAGAACCAACCTTGCCTCCGCACAGCTCGACTCCAGGAAAAGAGCAAGTGCAGGTGTGCAAACAGCCATGCAGACAGCATAGCCCAGCACCTGCCCGAGGCCAGAGCCTCAGAAAAGAGGTCTCCAGAGTACAGCTGGGACCAAGTAGGCTTTGGGCAAGTGGGGATTTGACACCAGCACCGGCTGCTGCTGTGAGGGGATGATCTGGAGAATACCACCTCCAGGAAGATGAAGCAGTAATTAGGGGAAGCTGATAAACACTGCAGCTGTTTCAAAATGAGTTTCCTTCCCACTGAAATCCTCACAGTTTCAGTGCACAGCAGGATGCAAACACATCCTTAAACGACTTC
Organism: Psilopsiagon aurifrons; assembly: GCA_025447955.1. Taxonomy (NCBI): domain Eukaryota; kingdom Metazoa; phylum Chordata; class Aves; order Psittaciformes; family Psittacidae; genus Psilopsiagon; species Psilopsiagon aurifrons. The sequence continues at coordinate 49,028 of JAOEHY010029342.1, read as the reverse complement.
CTGGAGCCTTGGTTTCAAAGATCAGTCCCTTAAAAACCAATAACATGCCAGGATCAACAGCAGCCCCAGGAGAGTTCTGAGCATGCCAGCTCTAAAACCACTGAGCTATCACTACAACCAATTACCTGTCAGGTGCTAAGGGGCAATTCAACCTTTTCCCATTTGAAAAGGCAACTGAGACTTCCTAGCAATCAGGCTTGCTTAAGTACCGAGAAAGAAAGTAAATTAGTAGGCAAATTTACATTTCAGAAACAGCATGACATGCCTGTGCAGAATGTCCTGGAGAGGGAAACCCGCAGAGCTCCATGGGGAGCAAACCAGCAGATGTAGTTCACAAGCAAAGAGGAGCAGAGCTCACAGACTCGTGGACGTGGTCCTGAGGACAAAAATATATTTGTCTCCTCCTTGAATGACTTTACTACTAACTTCACAAGCTGCTAATAAGAAGTTTTGGGAAGCAGGTATCAGATAATAATTTTTAATCCAATACAAGTTACAGAGAAAATGGAATGATCAAAATGTCACATAGAAAAAGCTGAGCAGTGTGCCTCATGGCTGCTAGAGGCAGCATGTTCAATATATCTGTATACTGATAATATATTATATTATACATAATAATATATAATAATTTATAATATATAATAATATGCAATAATATATGCGATATAATGATATAATATACCTCATATATTTATAATATATACTGGTTACCAGTAATGAAGTGGCAGAAGATAACAGAGGTAGCCAAAGACATCAGGAAAGTTTCTAAGAGCTTGTGAAAAACTTGAAAACATTTGAGAAACAGGACAAATAAGAGCAGATGAAATTCAGTATAGAGAAATACAAAAGTCTGTCTGTGATAAACCAATATGAAAGATAGACACATGCTGATGGGCTTGAGTTAGCAGCTCTTTTAACACCATTAATTCTCTTACACAGATTTGTGGGGAAAATAGAATAAAACAAAAAGGCAGCAAGAAGGAAGCCAGAATGTTAGCTCCTGATTTATCCCCTCTTATTTACAGCTTATGAATTAAACTGGGTCTGCAAAGAGGAAAAACATTCCTTTGAAAAGGATAAAGAGGACAGGGCAGAGTTAAGAACCAAAGTTGGCAAACCAAGCTACAGCTATAGAAGCTTTTTGACAAAAATAACAACTCAGCACAAGGAACTTACCTAAGAAATGGCGTAACAAAGATTATGCCCAAACAACCTATACTTACATTGGGGGAAAAAGAGTGGTTTACAGTCTACGGCATTCACTTAAGCAAAGCTAGCTGTAGCTCCCCTTGGAACAGCATTGAAATCTATCCAAAAAGGAGAATTCCAGTGAGACGTCAGTACTTTTGTCCCTCAAAACACGTGTGCAGCGTCAGAGCATGCCATGGGAATGCAGTGCCTGAAAAGCAAAGGCAGGATTCCCGGGAGCTTCAAGCCTTCCTCTCCCTACCTGCAGTCTCTGGCAGCATAATATCACCCAGGCTCACCTCACCTCCAGCCTCGGAACAGTCACTCTCCCCGCTCATCCGCCTCACAAACACACCTGCGCGCTGCGATCCTACCTGGAACTAAGTGGGATTTTCCATGCAGGCGCTGCGGCATCTCAGGGGTCCTCCCAGCACATCCCTGCCTGGCCCAGGGAGAGGAGAGCCTCTTCTCCAGAGCGGCCGGGCTGTTCCCCTGTGGGTGAGAGGCTGGGTCAGTCCCAGTTCTTGTACTGGGCACTAGATGGCACAGACGGGAGGAAATTCAAGGTAGCCAGCCTGCGATCAGAGGCATTCCGGACAAGGGGGTCTGCAGTTACCCAAAGGAGGAAGCTGCCATGTGGGATGCGCTGCCAGCAGCATCCTCCCGCGAGGGTATCCCCTTGCCACTGCCTTGCTGCATCCCCTCAGCACACCGTCCTGTCCCTTCCAGCCAAAGTGTCACCTGTGCTGCACTGAAGCTGGATAGTCATAAAGGTACCATGCCCTTGCCTCCTGGACACAATCTGCTATTCCTCACCGAGCACATGCCTCTGGCATACAAACACCTTGTTCACCTGTATTTGGCTCAAACTGCAGCAAAAAGATGGGAAAAATCTCTGCTGGAATCAACTGTCCTGGAGTCATCCAGGCTGATGCCGGAACATCAGTCTGCAGAGTAACCAGCAGACCCTGGTGAGTGCAGGGCCAAGTCCCCCATCAGCAGTCCCTCTGGGTTCAGGGGAGGTCTGGGAATGGCACCCTGGCACATTTCCTTTGCCCTGTGGGATGATGGCACAAAGCAGGGAGGCACTTGCTCACTGCTCTTAAAAGCATTTTTCACAAGGTAGCTCCTCTAAAGCAGTCCACTTTTCCCTCTGACACAGGACCTGTGCCCAAGATCCTTCCCAACCTCATCTTCCCCAATTTCCTTAAGGTGTGGATGAAATTCCTTACAAGTGAACTGTGTAGACTGACGCAATGAGGCAAACATGGGCTAAGCCACACAGAACTGCTGTAGTAAGCACAGAAAAAGCCAAAACATTTTGTATGGTGAGACAAAAAGCAGGGGAAGGTGGAAGGTTGTATGCTGGCCTCTGCTGTGCTGACATTAGAAACTCACTTTGCTTCAAAGGTTAACAAGGCTAATACCTCTAGTGATGCTCTGACAGCCTCGGAAAGGCTCCATCCACAGCACTGCACAAGGTATAGCATATGCAGGATGGCACTGAGGTGAGCAGCAAGCTTTGTGTACAAGGCAGAAGTGGCACACATGGTGTTATCCAAACCAAACCTGAGCTTGGCGAAGGCCAAAAGAGCTTTTGTGCTGAGCAGCTCGGTAGTGCCAGGTGACACAGACAAGACTCCTAGGAAAAGCCTGTTTGCTTTTCCAGCAGCACCAGACAGGCCACACTGCAGCCTTCTGCAAAAGATTGAGGTGAGCAGTACTACCCTCTCCGGTTTGCTCATGGCACTGCCCTGCAGACTGAAGTGGGTCTGGGGATCTCCTAAATTCAAATTCCTCAGAGCAAATCCCTCAGGGTGCCTTAGGTGAGAGAAAAAACATAACTCAGATGCCAGAAGTTTAATATCCAAATTCATCTATGGTGTAGCAGGACAGTAGGTCAGTTTGGCACAGTGACTGTTACCTTTCAAAGGCTAGAGTGGGTGACACTGCTGACTGGGACACAAGCTTGAGGAAGACTCATGCTAGCTCCAGGAGGCAGCTCCAGTCCAGTGTCAGAGGCTGGCTGAGCAGGACAGAACAGCCAGAGAAGCCCTTCAACATTGGGCATTCACCCAAAGACTTAGAGACCAGTTTCTTGACACCCATCTAAGTCTAAATGCTGTGTCACTGGTATGTAACAATCTGGCTCTGAAAGCTTCCTGGCCAGAGGAGGAAATATTTCAGAGAATGCTTTTATGCTCCAGTTCCCAATTTGAGCCCTGCTTCTTCTACTCTTCTATTAGTCTTTAAGTATGTGGGGTTTTTAGGTGAGAGATATGTCTTTCTACCTTTGGATACAGATGGAGAAAAACTAGTCAAGCTGGAAAGAAATAAAATCAGCTGGGTCACTTTGCCAGGCCTGCCATGAACTGTAAACAAGGTTTTAAAAGTACTGAGATCTTTGGAGAAGATGAAAGCCTTAGTCAGTGGAGTCACCTTCCTCAGCAGGAGGATTTCTTATGTGTCATCCCGATGGCTGCACTCACTTCACTCTGCCAGAGGCAGTGATGGGGAGAGCACCGAGTTTCCCATGCAGACACCACTGAAACCCACCACCAGCACTGTCATGCTCCTTGCCTTCTCAGGTCAGACCTCCACAGCCTGGCTGTCTTGTCCACATACTCCCCTGGAGGCCTGTGGTTGCTCTCAGTGGCTTAGCACTGCTGCTAACAGCTCAGAGACAATATAATCTGTGCACTTACTGGTTTCAAGCTCAAAAAAGCAGCTTAGCAGCATCAGGCACTGCCTTCAGCTGCTCCTGTATGGGTTTAAGATGGCTTCATTTTGTTACGAACTGCAGCCCGTAGCCTGAAACTGTGAAGGTACTTTCTAAGCCAGGTTTTCTAAAAGCTTTTTAGAAATATTTTTATGAGACACAAAGAAAAAAGGAATCCCAGAGAGACATATTATAAAATTTATAAATATATCAATTTATATGTATATATCAAGTTATACAAAGAATATATATACCTAAATCAAATATATTTATATATATAATATGAAGAAAATACATGTAGCAAATATTTCTTCTTGAAGGCTGGAAATGTGACAGCTCCATACCAAGATACATTTTAAGTCCTTGCAGGGCTTTCCTCCACTGTCTCTTCTGTCTTAAACCATCTTTTCAAATGGCCTAATGTATGGTAATCCCTGGAGCGGTGCCAGGGCCTCCCCCTACACCTCCCATCAGCCTAGTGAAAGCATCAGCAGGCAAGCAGCCACCCCTGTGCCCCAAAGGAAGGTGGCTGAACAGTAAAGCTGCCCCTGGGACCACAGACTGCCCCTGGAGGTGCCACTTCCTGGTGTTTGCTTCAGTAAGGGCTGATCAGGGGCGTACAAACGGGACCTTGTGCTGCTGCCTTGAAAGGCCTCCTGCCAGTCACAGTAACTCTCCCTTACCTTTCTGTAGGGTTTCCTGAGGGTCTGTGTGTCTGCCAGGGGAAGCAGGGAGCTGGGGAGGCCAGAAAAGGTGTCTGGAAAGCAAGCACAGGACCAGGCAGCAAGAGAGAAGTGGATGAGGTGGAGGGAAAGAGCAGGGAAGAGTCAGGGCTTCCCACCACCTCCCTCTGAAATCCCACACAGGGCTGGAAGAGATATCCCATGCTGGAGGTGTGTGAAACACTTCCTGTGTGACACAGGTCAGGAAGGGTAAGGGCTGCTGAGCCTGGCTAGCCCCAGTGCTTCCAGAGCTGTGATGGGTATCTCTGGTGGTGCTTTCAGAGCCGTGTGTCCAAACCTCACATATCTAGCGTTACACGTGGCTTCATTTAGTCAAGATAAAATTAAACAAAATGGGTGCAGCGCGCTTCCAGAACGGAGGTAACAGAAATCTTCCATGTATCTCAGACACTGAATTAATTTGCCATGAAAGCAGTGGAAGCTCAGAATTCTTCTGTGCTAAGAAGTCAAGTTAATGTCATGTGTCAGTGAATGGACTGGTGACATTCCCTGTGCTTCCAGCGATGTTGTTCAGTTTATCTGTGACCACAAGATCACAGGCTGTTAAGATCCTCTATTCAGGCAATACACAGGCCAACAAATCTGCTTTTATGGGCCCTGCTAGAACATATTCGATTTCCCCGATAATGATGGACCAGTGTTCATAGTTACTTAGCAGAACTCTGCCATTTTTAAGCCACTTCACAGCACAGATGCATGCCTCAGACCCAGAACACCACCAAGGTACCTCACGGGCTGTAAAGAGAGCCTCAGCTGCAAGAAGCAAAAGGCTTAAGACCTAATTAATATTACATGAGATATTGCTGCCACTTCTCCATCAAGTGCAGAGTCTCAGCAGTGCCTGTCTGTGTGCAGTTGCTACTGCCAGCACTGATGCTGTGTTCATCTTTTATCTCACCACATCCATGTTCTCTGCAGAAGCATTAAGAGGATTTCTTCCCCAAAACTGCAGTGTCATCGACAGGTGGACCTTCTCCAGGCTGTGCTGCTTTGTTCAGTCAATAGTTTACAGGTATTTGGGCTATGAAGCTTCCTACATACATTTCCCCTTCAACAGAGTACAGCTAAATAGCAAGTGCATTTGCCCCCGTATGTAAGGGAATTAAACCTAGACCGTGGACTAGCTCGTTCCATGTAACGCTCCAGGGCTGTAGCTCCCTTCCTTGCAGGAGGCCTGGCTTTGAGGGATCTGCCAACAAGCTCAGAGCCATGAGAAATAACAAGTTGGGAGCTCAGACAAGGAGGCAAACAAAAGCTGAAGCTGTGAAAGCGTGAGGCAGTCTGGCAGCACAGCCTCACCACTGCCTTAATCCTCTTTCCCTTCTTAAGCACTACATTAATCAATTACATTTCCAACCCAGCAACAACAGACAAAAATGTAACCTTCATCATATACAAGGCAAACATAATTAGGATTGTGATTCGAATCTAGCTTGAGCAGCATACAAATCAGAACAGCCTCAGCAAGCATGCAGGTGTGTGAGTGAGCCCAGTTCCTCCCAGGCAGAGGCAATGGGAATTGTGGTCACACTGGGAGCACCACAGGGTATTTATTTCAAGGGAGAGGGCAGCAACAGAGCACTGGCTGCAGTGATCCAGCTCTGCAGCACTTTGCTGAGCACTCCCCAGACAGGGTGGTGGCATGTTATACAGTGCACACTCAAGGCAACCCTCCAGTCGTGTCAGGGAGGAAGCCACAACCTGCCCCACCACAGTATATGAGCCCGAGCTCCCAGCCTAGCACTGCATACACCACAGACCCTTACAGGGATGAGACAGTACAATAATGAGAGGCTTTGGCAATCTCTGACCATGGTTGCCAGTGTGAATTCGTAAGGTATGAGCAGTAGGTATCCCCTTCCCACTCTACTGACAGGCAAACTGAGACATAGGGGGCTAAGCATGCTGCGCAATGGCAAGAGCAAGCCAAGAGCAGTCAATGAAAGCATCAGCTCAGGGCTCAAAAGCAATCAAAAAGGCAAAGTGAGTGCTAGGAGACAGAGCAAAACCACAAACCTCACTGCTACTGGGTAGCTCCAGGATGCATCTGCACCCCCATGGCTGTTTTGCCAGTTTGCTAGAGGCTACAGCAGGATTAGAGAAGGGGCAGGGAGCTGGTTAGGGGTGATCTAAGGTTTAAAAAGGCTTCTGGATGAGACCAACATTCTTCAGCCTAGGAAACAAAAACTTGAGAGGTTTATCATTTGAGAGTAGCTTAGAGAAGATGAATAAGGAATGACTGCCTGCTGCCTCTTTCAAAAGCTACAAAGCATCAAAAGAAAACTGTAAATGACAGATTCAGAACAAAGTAAATATTTCTTCATGCAACACACAGCTGAGCAATGAAACTCATGGCCATAAGATGCTGCGGATGCCCCAGATTTGCTCAGGCTCAAAAAATGTTTAGGAAAAACCTGTGAAGGACTATGAAATATAGAGACCCCCACCTCAGGAAATTTGCAAATCACAGATGGTTGATGGTAAGGAGGGTATTCAGGAACACAGTGACCTGCACCCCCCTGTTTGTATGCTCCTTGCTAGGCATCCTCTATTAATCACTGGTAATTCAGGATTCCAGGGGAGAGAGGCCTGCAGTCTGATCCAGTACAGTTACTATTCTGTTCCTGCTACTGACTGAGCTATCCTTACTTGCCCAAAAGGCTAGGAGCTGGAAGTTTTCCCATTACTGGAAACTGGGATGATAAGAAGGAGAAGTGCTTACAGCACAGAATTGAGTGAATAGTGAGTGAATCTGTTTACCTTCTATTTTTCCCATTTATCATTTTAAGAGAGACTTTTGGTAAAACCCTTTTGTCAGCCATGCTGCACCCAGCTAGTTGCAGTTGGCAGCACCATGTACAGCTATGATAAGGTTAGACCAAATTAATACCCCTCTGAGAAGTGCTAATATATCCACTGGGATGAGGTGAGGCCTCAAAACCCTAGCTTGTGGCGACTGTGAGAGACCTTTCTGTCCCCACTCTGTCCTACCCAACAAGCTCGTGAGCTGATCTAACTCCCTGTAATGCAACCACAGCAAAGAGGAAAGAGAAGATGGGAACACACCCTCCATATAGATAGGGCAGAACCGTTCCTTAGTCTAGAAAGAGCTGCCATCCAGCCATTCTCCCTCAGTAAACCCAAGCACTGTTGTGTTTCTTGTTAGCTCCTGTTATTCATGCTATTGTAGCATCTCCAGTTTTAAAACACACAGACCAGAGAGAGCTGAACTGCTCTTGCAATTGCTTGTTTGTTAAGAGGATTTGATCTGTGGTGGGATATTTCAAAGTGGCACTCACTTGGAAGTAGAAGGTGTCCTGGTACCAGTGCCATCCTCTGAGGCACTTGCTTACCTTGGTTCTCCCCCAGCCTTGGAACAGCTCACATGAGCTCATCCTTGCCTACATGTAAACTGCAGATTACGCTTCCTTCTCCTGACTCTTGGAGATAAGGTATGAGACAAGTCAGCCATACAAATCCATTCAGCTATTAAACTGACCCTTTGGTTACAAGCCCTGCTATTGCCACTTCTCCTTTCAGCAGCGTTTGCAGAACAGAGCAGGCAGAAGCACAAATCTAAGGCAGCCTGTCTAGTTGCCTCCACTGGCTTTACCCATCGCTCCAAACAGCTGTTGTCCTTCCCTTTGCTCCCAGTGACACTCCTGCAGCCATAATGCTGCACCCCAAACAAGTGATTTTCTCTTGACCCAGCCTCTCTCAGAGCTCTCAGACCAGATCCTTAAATCCTTGCTCAGCATCTACTCCCTCCAAATAGAATTAGCCTGAGTCAGGCCCAGTGATATCTCAGGATCTGTCATGCTAATTTCTCTCTTGCAGGTACTTAGAGCAGGTCTGATGAAACATTGAGTAAAACACTTAGAAGGGCTGTGAGGATTTGGCCTGTCATGATTAGAGACCTGTGTAAATGCTATAATAAAACTGAAGCATTGGCCAGGCTGCTGTAGAGTCCAGCCCCATTTTGTCCCTGTCTCTTCAAGCCAGACTGAGGTCGCATAGTGTATTTGAAAGAGGCTGCAATGATACAGAACACACACATCTCCAGCCCCATTCACCGCTGAGGAATGCTGAGAAAGAAAATGAACCTTGCTGGCTCTGTACAGCAAAGAGCCATAGCCACCCCCATTCCCCCAAAGTGGAGACCAAATGACCACAAGAACAGATTCTTCTGCATATGCATCAGACGATACTTTTCTAATGGATGCACAAGGCAGTGAGAACCTCAGGTTGTTCCTATAGCTGTGTGCCCTCACATTACAGCTATCACACACTCCTCTGTGTGCAGGTCCATCATGGGCACCCAGGCTCAGTGGGGTGATAGTCCTGAACAGAAGTGAGCCTATGGCTCCAGCTCCAGAGCAGGTCAGCCTGAGCCGGCATGACTCAGTTGCCAGCAAAACCTTAGTTGTTTGAGGTGGAATTCGAGCATTGTTTTTTACCATCCTGTCTCATGGCAGTGATTTTAAACTTACTGAGCACTGCTGGAGGAGGGAGGAACGCATAAGAGGAAAACACTTCTACCCACAGCAGGTAAGGAACGGTGCCAGCACCATACTATCAGTTGGAGACAACGGGTGGTGGGCAAAATTCCTGCCACTTTCTAGATTCTTAAAAACACCTCCTCTGGATCCAACAGCAGACCAATAGAAAACAGCCCACAGAAGAAGTCCCAGAGAGATGGCGTGTTTTGAACCACTATTAATCTTGACAGCCTTTTGCAGCGTTCAAAGAGTTTGCCTAGGGAAAAAAACCCAAAAACCTCCGCAAAATGCCTGGATGCAAGGGACGCTCCCGGCAGCATCCGCTTCTCTCCTTGTCTTTTCCAAGGAGCACTTCCAGGCACAGGAGGCGCCTTCGGGAGAAGATGCCGCGAGGGCTGCCCAGCCGCTGGGGGGGCGGGGGCTGGGACCCGAGCAAATAAAATACCCCTGGGGCGTTGCTCCTCCGGGAGCGTCGGGAACCACCAGCGCGGAGCACGGGGAGCGGGGCGGAGCCGCCCAGACCCCCGCCTCTCCCGGCGCCTCCCCCGGCCCGCAGCCCCGTACCCGGCTGGCCCGAAGCACGACGGCAACGCGGTCGGAGCGCGGCCATGGGCTCCCGCCTCAGCCGGCAGAGCAGCCTGGAAGAGGAGAGCACCGAGGAGCCCTGCGCCGGCAGGCTGGAGGGCGGCCGGGGCGACTTCCACCTCTCCTCCCTGCTCCTCCATCCGCAGAAGCTGCCCGGGGTGCTGCGGAAAGCCTCGCCGGCGCCCTACGTGCGGCGGGTAGGGTGGCTGCGGGAGATCCAGGCCACCATCCGGGAGCACAAGCGGGAACACGCCGTGCACATCCTCAGGCTGCTTCGCAAGGTAAATGCTGAGAGCGATGAGGGGCCCCGGCAGCCACCTTCGGGGCAGGGCGGGCAACAAAGGGCTGTGCGCGGAGCGGGCGGTGCCGGCCGGGCTGGGGTCTGCAGCGTGGGGCGGGGAGCCGGGGTTTACAAGCTCTCCTCGTCGGCAGTGTGGGGTTTGCAGCTCCCCTCGGCGGAGCGGGGCGGGCTCTTTGTGCTGCCTTTCTCCGCTCGGCGCCCCGGCGGTGTGGGAGCTGCCTCGCTCGGTGCCCGCCGCAGCGGGCAGAAGCGGCTGCAGGAGACGACACCAGTCCGGGCTCCCGGCCACCGGCCCGGCTCACTGCCCAGGCGGAGGGGCTGCAGGATTCGTCTGCTCGCCGGAAAAGGGGGGTCCAAGCCTCAGCTGCGCCCATCCACACCCCTCAATGCAAGCCGCTGGGCGTACTCAGGATCGATATCCCCCAGAGGAAAGCCAATGCCATCCCGCTGCCACCACATCCCATTATGTCCATCCAGCCTGGCTGGCCAAGATCTGGTTTTTGGGAGAACCCAAAATGGGTTTGAAGAGGAAGAGGATGTCTGGGGCAGGCTTCACTGAGGAGAGAGGTAAAGGGGTCAGTGTATCAGTGGAAGCTTTTTTTCTGTCTGCTACTATTCAGGAACAGAAAAGCCAGTGTGTAGACAGTGTGGTGCCAAACTGATGCTGGGGACAGAGCCCTGCTGCTGGAACAGAGCCATCTACTCCATTGCTCAGTGCTACCATCACTTTTCAGGCAAACTCAACTCCCCCAGCTGCAGGCAACTCTGCAGTCAGTAGTACGGGGATGAATCCTCCCTCTGATTTGGACATAAACCACCACCAGTTCTTAGCTTTCATCTTTGTTAGATAATGACCTACATAATCTTGGGAACATACCGAGTTTCTCACCATAGTGGCAAGTAATCTTTGGGTTACTCTGAGAGTATGCTGGAGCAGGACTGGCTTGCTGGGGTGCTTGCAGCCATATTACCAGCTGCAGGGAGCTGTGTTAGCAGCCCTCTGCTCTGAGCATCCTGGGCTTTGCAACACATTCAACAATGGTGGTCAATGCCCTGTGTTCCCAGCAAGTTACACACTTAGTAAGAACTTATAGAACCAAACCCTACATCTCTACTTTTCCTGTTCACTGCTTTAGCACATTCACATGAGGATTATCACAGCTCAACAAACACTGTTCTTGTCAACATGTAGACAGATAAACCCTCAGCAGAAAGCCTGTACCAGTGTGGCAGAAAAAGGTGGAATAACATTTCAGAGGCAGTTTGGGGAGGCACTATTACAAGAAGCTTCTGAAGAGAGAGGCAACCACTCACTTCATGAATGCAGCAATGTAACAGACTTATGTAGTGTATGCCCAAGTCCAGAACTACAGAATGTTGTTTTCTAGAGTGCTCAGCACTTCTCCTTGAGTCTGAAGCACTGAAATCCTCCATGGGTCTTGGAGGTCTCCATAAGATCCAACTGTGAACAGCCAGGGTTTGAATGCTAAGTCACAGGGCCATCTGGCATGGAGGGTCATTTCTAAGCCCTCCTTTCAAGACCAGTTAAACACTCAGCTTCTGCACATCTGCACTGAGAATCATCATGTCCTAAACATCAGATTTTGTCCACTGCCTTTCCAGTTCCCCTTGTTATTCCTGGTCCCCCTCTCTGCCTGTCCATGTCGAAACAGTGACTCTCTGTTCATCTGCTCATGACAGAGCAGTGAGACGTGCATCCTGTAGTCACAACACAGTGAGATGGGAATCCATCCAACACCACCCCAAAGCCTCCGGTTCGTTGTGCACTCAGATATTTCAGTGGCGTAAGGCTACACCACTAATACATACCACAACCTTCAACAACTAAACACAGCTGTCAGCCAGTCTCGGGTCATGTAATCAGAACCAGGCCTCTTCACATGTCCAGCATCAGCTTCGAGAGTACTATGATCAGCCTTTTTTCCCATTTACAAATTTACCTCATTCCCCAACTAAATTCAGCCCTTAGCTTGGTCCCCAGCATGTCCTTCCTTACACAGACTGGCTTACCTTGGCAGTAAGATGCTCTAAGGAGTCACGGATTAATGTGTCCCAGGTAAGGGTCTGTTTGTAACCTGTAAAAAGAAAGAGACACCTTGTTTAGTGGACAGTGATATTTAACACCATACCTCAACACTGTGCCTTGGGCAGGGTACAAACACCCCAGAGAAGGCAGAGCAATGGTGAGACCAGAATCACAGCCTCTTCAGGTGAGCAGACACGCTCAGCCAGACCAGAGCTCACGGGCTGCTGGTGTGTGCCTCCTGCTGCAGGCAGCCCGCTGCTCCCAGCAGAGAAAGACCTTGTCCAGCCCTGCAAGTGTACCTTGCAGGGTATGACTGAATCTGCTAGTGGGTTTTGACCTGTGTCTGCAGACCCCAAAGGCCTCCCCACACACTCTAGGGTGTGGGGAGGGAGTAATAAAGTAAAGCAAGCCAGGCAGAAGCAGATCCACTAACAGAGATGCAAGGTCCCACCATTTTAGAAGGCTGCACTGAGAATAACCTCAAACCACAGGTGTACACTCAGGTACACTTGCTTTGTACAGGAACGCTTGGACAGCTTCACTGCACATCACCTTACCAGTCTCAGAAATACCACTTGCAAAAGGCAGCCCAGATTTCTGCTGGTTTAAATAAACATCACTCAGCTGAAGCCAGGGGAGACAGTGGATTTACACCAGTACAAAGTCTGGTACAATCTGATTTCCCTGCACCTAGACAATGGCCAAGTATAATTCTTAAGATAACAGTACTAAGCAAACTGATCTGGCAAGACTTGCAATATTCTGCTGTCTGCAGCCATCCTTTATGTGATATAAAATTTTCCAAGAAATGATAAAGAGGGAGGGAGGGAAGTAAGTAAAATGAACCAGAAAAATCCCTGGGCTAAGAATTTATGGACTATCAACATGAAGTGAATATTTACAGCTATATTACTTATAAAGCCCTTGCAGGCAGGATTTATAATAGGAATGAAGATTCATCTTAATAGTATAGCTCCAACTGGGGGAGTTTAATTACTGCTCTGACATCCACTGCTGCATGCCCAGCCATGCCATCCACTCGGCAGCTTTCTTCATCTGCGCATATTACACTTGGTGTAGGAGGCTCCATTTCCCTAAAGCCTTATGGTTAAGGGAGACATTGGCATGGTGCCTTGGTATGCTTCTGGCCCACATCCAGCTGTGTCTGGCTGGCTGTCTTTCGGGACTGATCCACTGCTTGGGTTCCTTGCTTGCTTATGGGTGTCATCTGTGTACACACAGTAACAGGGCTGTAAAGCGTTTGATTTATTATCCCTTTCTCCACCAGATCTGTAGCCAGGGTCTCTCCAGTATTGTGCTCTCTGCTCAATCCAGGCAGGAGAGAGTAGATACAACACTTGCTGCTTAGGGTTAAGATCCCACACCTCTGCTAACTATGACTCTGTCCCTGCTGCTGATGGGTGTGTGTTCACCCAGCTAGTTCTTTGTCTCTCTTCTTCCCTTTTTTTCTCTGAGCTCTCAGTGCACCTTCCACTGGTGGTGCACACATTCTGTGGAGCAGCGCGAACATATGGGGCACCCATTTGCTTATTCATTTCTCCTGGCAGCAGCATACAGAATGTGCATGGGACTTGTTTCATTCCTCAGCTGAGCCTTCCTTGTCAACTGAATCAAACTCAGCACTATCCCTATTAGGGAGCTCCTTTGCTCTACATTCCTGCTCCTGGGTTATTCTTCTGTCCTTGAGGTATTTTCAATGTGTGGCCTCTCTTTACCGGATGCCCTTTTTTATTTTTGCAGCCCTCTGGTACCTCCTGATTGGAAGTAACTGTGCCATATATTAGATCTTAGCTCTCCTCTTAGCAAGAAAAAGCTTAGTTCTTTGCAGTATCACCCATCTGATACCCTTCAGAGGCTTTTTTGTTGCCAAGGATGTTGAGGTTTCTTCCAACATGTCCACAGGTGCCCCACACTCAAAATCCATACAGGTAAGTTGCATGGACTACAGATATTCCCCCAGCTCACGCTGTGGAAGACAGGAAGAGGACTCCCCATGACTGTCATGGTAGAGCTACCTATAAATTTACCATTACACCCAAAAGGCAATACTGGCAGTGTTAGCGCTTAGTGAGAAATTCAAAGCACAGCTAAACTCATATTGATGGGCAGGACTTCTGCTCTGCCAGCCACCACCAGGGCTGGAGTAACATAGGGTAATATCTAAATACCTGAGAAAGGTTTGATTCTTCCTGGAAAGCTGAGATTGGAGAGGCAGGTTTAGAGCCAGCCTTCCTGTACCAGCTTCTTCAGCAGATTCACACATAGAGACTGACAAAGCTGCGAGCTTCTGCAGAGCTAATTCTGTCTGGGCTCCAGCCAGCCTGCAAATGATACCACTCTCACTTTCCTATGGCAAGTGGAAACAAGGTGCTCAATCCATAGGCTGACTAGCTGAACTCATCACTGCATCTCATTCAGCTCTTTGGCTGTCTACATCCCCCATCACAGTAATGCTGAATCAGACACAGCTGCTTCACCTTTGTTGGATAGTTTCCTGCATTGAACAACCAGCTGGCACCTCATCACATCTACTTTCTGGTTTCAAAACACCTCATGATTATAGCTTCAAGGAAGCCCATGTATCTGACTGACTGTTTTTCCTGTAGGACCTAGGACTGGAAGGAACATTTCTCAATGAAGTGCTCTACAAAAATGCAACTTTCCTCAACTTGGTGGATCCCATCTCCCATGATTTGCTGATGAGCCTCGCTAGAGATCTGCAGTGTCCCAAAAAGGTGAACCCTTCCCCCAGCCCACTGAATACTTTGCAGCATAACACTGATGCAAAGAGAGCACTAATGCAGCGGTGGGTGATGGGTGGTGCTCTACAGTCTTTCAGAGCCAGACAGTGTATGCTCTTGGAGTGGTAGTATATAGATTACATATAGATAGAGCACAGATTGTGGTGCATGTTTCTGTAGAAATTAGCTAAAACTACCTCAGAACATGAATGTAACTGAAGGAGGGGGTGGTTCTGTGCACAGAAATCACTATTTTTGTGCCAATAGTAAACTTGATGACAGGCTACAGGGCAGATAAAAATATAAGGGGTGGATAGCGGTGCCATATTGACTGGGACACCCCAGAGGTTCCAAGCAGCTAGCTTATTGGGGGGTTTATGGAGCTGCAGAGGGGAACAGAGATCTCTGTGCACCTCTGCCCAGACTGGTGCCTCTGCAGGAGAGCAACCTCTCTCTTGCCCTGCACTTTGCTATACGTAACTGCCCTCACCCATCATTACATCCCGACTATAACCTTCCAGATCCCCAAGAGCAGTGCTGTAGGAGTACATTACAACTCAGGGTCCAAGAAGCAAACATATTAGTGCATGGTATCGCTGCACTGCTTTGGCACGTTCCTTCAGAGACTGAGGAGAGTGAAGGCAAGGCTGGGTGTAGACAGACATCATGGATACAGAGTCCCACTGCAGCACCAGTATCTTTTCGTTATCAGTTTTGTTTTGTAACACCAGTAACTTTTGTTACTCTTTGCCACCACAAACACTTGGATTTGCAATACACCCATTTACTCATCTGGCTTGGCAAGTGTCATGTTTGCTTTATAAGGAGAGCAATAGAGTGAATTTCTTTATTCAAAGAGAGATATTACTTACACAAAGCTCAGAGCAAACAGCAGGGCCCTAGGGAATACATTGAATGCTTGCTGTAGATGACTGGCATTTCTAACCTTGTTCTGTCATCTCCTGAGGCTCTCATAACAATTAACTTGTCAGGTGGCAATAGACAAAGTACATTTAGACAAAGTTCAGTCCTCATAATTGGGCTGCAACGCAGCCTGAATAAGGTCTTCGGAAGTGTAGTTTTAGTGCAGATTTTATAAGCATCTAAAAAGGAAGGGGGTGGGTTGCAGCAGCACCTCTTAACCATACTTTACTTGACCTCACCTCCAGCTGTTGTACCAGACCATCTCCAACCTCACACTGTGCAGAGCCCTTCAGGGGAGGCAGCATGAGGGGACATTACCTTACACAGGTACCTAGCAAATAACACACTACAGTTCTTACCTACCTGCATATACTTCTCCTCCTCTATTTTCCATATATTATGTGCCACATGTACCATTATATAGATGAGATTTTCCCCAATCTTAAGGACAATGTTGAGTACCTGAGCTGACCCCTGAAACCAACAGGAGGGCTGGAGGCACTCATTAAGTACCCTACAGCACCAGCACAAACACCAGCAGTCCATGTCCCCTCTCTGACCCTGGCTGAGCATCTGGTGGGTGTAAATGCATTACAGGCAAGCAGGCTGAGTGCAATTCCCAGTCTGTCAGTGGAAATTAAATCAGTGAGGACATGGGAAAGAACAGGAGGGTAATTCTCAGTTGTGAGCCAACGAATGCTTGCAGAGCATTGTGCCAGCTTTTGCGCTGAAGCCTGCAGTGCACGTGCACCCACTTGGAAAGGCTTGCTGTTTTGGTGACAGCAGGGTGCCACTTGCAGCCTTGCCAGCATTGTAGTAGCCTAAGACAAGGCACCTCACCCAAGGGCACGGGCCAGTCCTTGTGGGGTTCCTGGGGGACCTGTGACAGGGATGAGGGAGTGCTCAGCTGAGCACTTAGGCTGGGATCCCTCTCCACTTGGCACAGCACAACAGCCACATGCTGGCAGCGCATCCCTGAAGAGTGGAGCTGATTCAGTGACTACTGAGGAAAGCCACTGTGCAGCTGCTGGCCCACGGCACAGCACTGTAACCACTTGCCATAAAGAATGAATCAGCATATTCCCCTGCACCTTTACTATGTGTTTACCTACCAAATCCCTAAATGCACGTGTTGCTCAACAGCTGGAGGGCTGAGGAATGGGAATGCAGGTGTCTTCCAGCATTTGGAAAATATGATAGAGGACAGAAATCCCAGCCTTCAGCAGCTGCCATTTGCCATTCTGCTTCACCAGAGGAAGAGAGGTGCTGTTCAAAGGCATGGCAATTGAGAATACATGCAAAAACAAACTCAGGAAGGTATCAGTCATCTTGGTGCCATCTTTTTCTGATGGGTTACTATTGCAGGGGCTGGAGGCAACTGCTGGCATTAGAAGCACCCAAACTCAAACTTCCAGGAGCAGAATGGACACAAGGATGTAAGATGGAGTATGGGGTACTCACTGATGCCTTATCCTGCTCTCTCCCAGCTGGAACACGGGAGGGAACAAAGTCAGGGTGCTGCTTCAGGCAGAGCAGTGATATCCCAGGGCACATCTCTCCCAGCAAGCAACACCTCAGGAACAGAGCAAGGTGCTGATTGCTAAACTTTCCATATCAGGGTAACTGATAGGTGAGTCTAAAGACAGTTTGTAGTGAGGCTTTGGGAAGCTTGGCAACAAGGTCATTAAGGGGAATTTAGCAGAGTCCTGTACCACATTGTTGGCAGCTGGCACAGCTGTGGACAAGTGCTGCTGAGGGTGAGCAGTGAGGAGCTGAGACACCCATGCTGTCCCTGCACTAAGCTTTCAACAGCAGTGGAGGTCTTCTGAAGAAGAGGGTGTAGGGGGTTCCTGCACAGAGCCCCTCACACTGCCAGCCACCTCTGCCCTCCTGGGAGCTGCCTGACCTACAGCCAGACCCCCTGCCACAGCTCTAGAAAATAACCCCTCTTCTGAGCTTCACTTGCTCCTGGGTAGGCTGTGAAAGTGTAGCCCCACTTCAGGCAAGAACATATTTGGATGGGCTGGGGTACAGAGCTCCTGCTCCTCCTCCTCCACCTCAGGAGGAGCTGGCATGTAGCAGAGGCGCCTCAGGCCTTCTCACCATTCCTCTTTCATCCCTTCTTTCTCTTCATCTCCTCCCTTATATACATGCACCTGCTCCACTACCTCCTCTGCTCCTTTCCCATCTTCCTCTGTTTTCCCCCTGGCCTCCTCTTCTGCTGTGGTGCACACAGAGTCTAAGCTGTCCCTTTGCTTTCAGGAATATGACCCCTGGAAGTCCTCTGACAGGATCTGCAGGCAGCTGATTTACCACCTAACCCCCCACTCGAAATGGCACCGGCACGGCATGCCCCGGAGGAAGTCCCAGGCGTGGTAAGCAGCACGGCAGGGATACTGTAGATGGGAATGGAGGGGGATCTACCAGGAGAAACTGTGCTGAAGCCCAGCACCATCCCCGTCTGCCACCGGGATGCCACTGGCTTTCTCAGAGAAAGAACTGAAAACACTGCTCAGTCTCTCAGAAAGCCTCAGGCAAGCAGCACAGGGACAATACCAACACCCCTCTCCTTGACCTGGCTTGCCATTTACTCCTTTTTATATAGTCTTACAGTTTCTCAACCTCTCCCAAGTGCATCAAAATCAATCCCACTGATTGCAAAGCGCAGACAACTCTCCTGGCAGGGCTTGCAGGGTGTTTGGCCCCCAGCTCTGCATCCCACTTTGTCCTTATTTATCCCAGTAAAACTTCCAAGCCGTAGGGAACATCTCCCATTAAAAGGCACTACCACAGTCTGACCACCCCACACAGCAAGAACCCCTGTAGGGTGGCTGACAGAGAGGTGACCATCTTTACTTACCTCCCATTTCTCTGCCAGCACTAGAAGGACCTGAGATGGTGTGGAACCTCAAGTACAGGGAACCTAACTCAAAGTACAATGGGCACTGACAACTACTGGATGGCAGCTGCTTTCCACTACTACAAACATATCAGACACCCACACTTCTTCTCCCCTTGAAACCTGATGGATTTTTCTAAGCAGATAAAGAGCAATCCCTACTTCTTTTAAATCCACAGCTTCTTTCCTAATTTTCTTCAAGCAAAGCCTTCCTGTGACACAGATCACCACTGCTGAAGAAAAGACAGACAAATAACTAAGAACAGAGCTCATGTCAGTCCCATTAGCTTCTCAGGAATAAATGCAGGACTGGATAAAAAGAAGTGCAAAATTGGCAGCACTCCGAGAATGGCCTTGGGCTTTCCTGAGACTGTCAGTCTTTGATGCATGTACCAGCAACTTAAAGTCCCCCATGGAATTGCCATTTCCATCATACCTTTCATTCTGACTCAGAGGCAGATCCCCAGTGCATCTTAAGGAATAAAATCCCTAATATCATGATTTCCAGGCTATTTTCCAGGCCTTTCATACCTGTAGCCCCATTTTACCACTGTGAGTTTCAGTGCTCTCAGTCCCAGCACTCCACAGGGCAGGACTGTTCATGCTGGTCTGCAGGTGGGAACCACAGCACAGAACAAGACTGAGGGACCAGAGATAGCCAAGTCCTTTTCCAGATCCACTCAGATGATTTTTTCCCTATGGGATCCTTCAAAACACTAGAGATGCAGGATAGAGAGAGTAGATCAGACCTCATCCCCATCCCCGTCCAAGATAGAGAGACTTAAGAAGTGCTGAAAACATGTAGAACTCTGTAGAGGGTGGCTGTCTCAATTCCGTGCTGAAACTCAGCCCCATTCTGTTTTTTGAAGTGAAAAATCTCTCCCTGCTGCTACTAACTCGGCCCTCTGCCTCTGTACTCCTGTTTGCAGAACAAACCTCTCTTCCAGTTAGACTCTGGGCTGGAGAGTCAAACTGGAGATGTTCCCCAATTACACAGTCCAGGGAGAGCAGAGGACTGCCTGCTGCAAGCTCATCACTTACTAACAACACAGAGAGGAGGTCTGTGGCCAGAAGAAGAGCTCTGGGCCTCATGAACCCAAATCCCACACAGAGGGGTCAAGCCAAAAGGTACAGGGCATTGTCCAGAAACAGAGTGTCTGTGAGCATAAGCAGAGAGAGGGCAGCAAGACAATATGCAATGGAGGGAAAGACAGGTCTAAAGTGGGCAGCCCTGCCTGGCAGTCAGGCCCAGCTGCACAGTGTTACATAAAGCACAAAATAATTGTGATTAAATATTAAACAGCAGAGCTTTACCTTTAAGACTGCAGAGGAACTGGCCTGCAGCAAAGTTCCTGCAGAGCTGATATCCAGTGCTGCTGCAAGAAAATGGATGTTGATAGTTGCAGGAAGGCAAGAAATAGCTGCTTTGTTTGGAGATGCAAGCACCTGCTTTTGTCCAGATGGGCTGTTTTAACCTGATCCAAATTCTCTGCTTCCCTGTGCCTGCTAGTGGGAATATTTTACTACAGGGTCTGTCTCTGAAGCCCATGTCCTTGGCCACCAAGGTCCTGTGGAAATACGGCTGTAGCAGTAATACTTTGAAGGCATTTCTAAACTCTGTTGGGCATTTGGGACAACAGGGAGGAATCAGTGTGTGGAGACCACACAGAGCAACTGAATGCGTTTTCCTCTTGCTTTTGTGGTCCCCTGGACTTTGGCTTCTGGCTTTCACTGAGCTGATGGAGGACCCCCTTGTTCTCTTCTGAAATGTGATTTCTGCTTTCTGGCATGTTAGATGCGTCCAGGAGGGAATTAACAAGAGAACTTCCAGCATCTGCGAGGTTCTAATTATGTTTGGCTCTTATGGAGATGTGGTACGGGAGATGAAAAGGACCTGCAATACTGGGACCAGATCATACATCAGGTGTTCCTCCCCACTGCCAAATAGCAAATCAGCAGGTCAGAAGCAAACTAACTGTAGTTAACATCCCCATCTCTTCCCAATGGGAGCCAAAGCATTCAGCAAGTAGAAACCTGAGCCACACAGGTACTAATAAAGCAGAAATAAAAAGGTACATCAAGTTCTCCTGTTGTGATATACAGGCCAGAAGCAGAGTTCATACAGAAAGAAAGAAGGAGAAAGCTTATGACAGCACAGTGAACTCTGCAACAGTACAAGAGATCCAGCCCAGGCTGTGTCTGTTTTCTCTGCCTGATTAAACTGTCAAAGGTGATGCTGGGAGGCAATTTGCTCTCTGTATCTGTGCCTCTGGGTTCTTGGCAGTGGCTGTCTGCCTTATATAGTGAAGGGTTAGCAGTGTCCCAGCTGTGCAGTCACCCAAAGAGTCTATTTCAGCTGCCCAGATGATACTCAGAAAGCTTGCCATACTGAAAGCAAGGGTTTAATTCTCCTTTCCTGCAAAATCCTGTCTCAGGTCTGCAGCTTCCAGCCAACAGCCACATCTCTTTTGCAGCTGACCTTTTGGGGTTGGCTGCCTAACCAAATAGAGAAGGTGAGGTCTTGGGGGATTTAAAATTAAAAACAGAGAGGCTGGAGAATAAGATTTCATGGCAGGGACCAGCACAACTTTGCTGCACAATTTTCAGTTCCTTATATCCTTCTGGGAATTCAGTTTTAGCACCATTTTACCATTGCATAGATCACTCACACTTACTGAGCAGAATTCATCCTAGAGCACTGTATAAACCCAGCTTCACTTCCTTATTAAATGGACATTTATAGTGTAAAGAGTAATGGATGAAGAAATGCTGCTGTACACACATGAGCCTTTTAGGCTACCAACACCACTTTGGGGGAATTATGACAGATGCAGGATTTTTTTTATATTATTATATTCAGAAGTTGAGACCTTCTGCAAAGGTAAATTAAAGAAAACTGTATGTGCTTGTGCAAGTGCCACCATCTGCTTCCAGAACAGGGCTGGAGCCAGAGGGTGTATTACTTTCTGAGGACAAGATACACTGGACTGCAAGTCAGACTGGAGAAAGAGGAGGGTATCAAGTGAAGACAGTTTTTTCTTGGAGAGCTGGATCACAGCCTAGCACTGCAACCAAGCTGTGGATTACAACTGAACTGTCTTGGCAAAAGTCATATCAGGAAGCCTTAATGGATCTTCCACTTGCCTCATCCCCAGAGCTGGCTAATTCAGTGTAACTACTACCTTTCTTAAGTGCGAGGATCAAACCTGAATACACAGTAAACACAAGATGATCTTTACAATCAGGATGTTCCTGGCACAAGAAAATGACCAAAACACCAACAGATTTTCCACACGGTGACTGGTTCTGGAAAAGCAAAGGCAGTTGTGTGTATGGAGTTAGTAACTCCCAAACTGCATGCATCTGGGCTCTCTGTTTCACAAGCCTCACACAATTTTACCTTGCTCACCTGAGTGAACTTCACCTTGGCTAATCCAAAGCTGGGTGGAGAACTGAGTATCCCTTCTGGTCTCATTGCTCCATTTCTCAATTATTAATGCACATTGTGCAAACCTTGTGGCATTAGATGCACTTCTAAAATGCAATGAAAACACTTGTGTCTAGAAGACTGCAAGGAAACAGCTTTAAATGGCTTTGGATCTTTTTTTCTTGAAAACATCACTGAGGGCTGTGGATAACAGCTCTGGCAGATTAAATCCCAGCCTTTACATGGCATGAGATGAATATTAACTGCAACTTTTATGTCACCCTTATGCAACAGGGTAAACAGGCCCCATCATTCCTGCTTTAGAGATAGGAAGCCAAGTTAGAGAATACCAGTCAGTAAACTAAAACCACATGGTAATAGTCATATGGGAGTACAGGAACTACCCCACACAATGTTTTCAAGAAACTGCTGCTCACAGAGATGTTATCTGGACAGAGATGAGCTGGTGAATAAGTTGCAGAAAGGCAGGAACTGTCCCCTCATCTTACAGTGCAATCCCAAACAACATGTGTGATCAGGGTTCTCAGCATCATCGAGAGGCAGGTACATCTACAGAGGCTGTTGGAGATGGTAGAAAGGGTCATCCAGCAGCCTGACACTGCCCTGTCACAGACCAGAATAGAAAGTCCAAGGCTGGCAAACAGAAGCTGCAGGACACTGATAGAAAGAGAGACAATGAGTGAAGCAGATGATAGTTAAAAGGAATCAGCAGAGACCTTGTGCCTTCATGACTCTTACACAGTTGAAGATCTGACAAAGACATAGGCCAGTATAGGACACTTGCAGTGAGGAGGCAGCATTATTTGCTGCATTGCTAGGATAGACCTAAATAACGAGGAGAAACAACCAGAGGTCTTGGATGGATCACATGGCAGCAGGAGGGAGGCCAAGGGTTTACAGCTCTCTTGAACACACCTTCAAGGACAGAGTGAGGATGACAGCAGAGCAAGGAGGAAGAGAGGTGTTCAGCTGTATCAACACCTACAGCTACCCATATCCCACCCCAACTGCAGAGGGATGATGGTAGGAGAAAGGCTACCTTTGCACTCCCTGCTCTCCACAGTGAGGGATCTCCCACAGTTAATCAAAAGAGCTTGGGGGCACGGATGGAGATGTGACTGAGGGACATCTTATGGAAGTCCTTTCTCATGAAATGCTCATGGAAGTGGCCTATATGTGCACTGCTGGGCCCAGCCTCACCAGTTCAGGCTGGGTCAGTCTAGGTCAATGCAGGCTTCACTTTCCTTTTTCATGTCTCACTAGAAGCAGCTAAAGCCAACCATGCAGAGCAGCACTCTGTGCCACAGAGAAGCAAAGCAAGCAGATTATGCTAAGTAGGTGATTAAAAAACCCAGAGTACATCCTCTGAATCACTGCTCAAAGCAGAGAAGCCATCCAGACATGTCTGTCACTGGGTTCTATGCAAGGAACAGCAGCCAAGAGATACCAGACTTGTGGCTAATTAGCCAGTCCTGGCAGTGCCTGTTAATGAAGATGGAGATGCTCAGTGATGGCAGTTTCTGGCAACAGAAAATTTTACATTTGGAGGCAAATCAAACATAAGAGGAGGAGGAGAGGGCTGGTAATTCCCCAGAGACAGGCAAGGAATTCTGGACATCCCTCATTACTGAAATCCAGTCTGACTCAACACTTCCTCCTAGCATCCCTCCACAGCATGGAGACAAGGAAATGAGGCTGGGACTCCACAAATCTGAACATCCTTGGCCTGAAATCCCACAAAGCCAAAAAGAGGCAGCAGCCACTGCACTGCTTGGCAAATCCCGTCAGAGCAATGGTCAGGAGCTGTTTCACCCCTTCCCTTTGGCCACCAAAGAATTTAGCTGATGAGCAAGCCATTGAAAGGATTCAGTGCTAATAGACAAATACAAGCGCCGAGTCTTCAGCTTCATGGACTCAAAGAAGTACTTGGAAGAGGACCTAAGGGTCAAGTCCCTTAGGACAGGTCCAGGAAACAAATGACTAGCAGCTAATTTCAGGTCTCCTCATTATTTCATCTCAAGACAGCTCTGAATTTGCTTAGTTTAGCTGAGTTCCCAGGAGAAAGGAACAATGACTGATCCTGATGTGGATAGAAGAAGATTTTTACCCCAGAAAATAGCCAATGAAGGCACAAGATTGTTTCATCCCTTTCCTGGCCCATGTTTCCAATTGAAGGAGAGCAAGCTTTATTCTGACACCTGCAGGTCCCTCAGAACCCTTGCTCTCTGAGCTGATCCTGGGTGGATCTTACATGGCCAGGCTCATGGTGCAGCCTGGGGACTGCTTAAGGGTAGACTTGGCACCTAGGGAAGGGTGAAAGGAAGGCTGCCTGCCTGTCAGTGGGAGAAAGACCAGACCCCAAGGAGGGAGTTGGGACCAACACAAGAAAAAACTTGTTTCACAAGAGAAACAAGATGTACCAATAAGAGCTCTCATCCCTCAGCAGTGCTAGACCAGGGTAGGAAGCAGGAGGGTGGGCAGGCACTGTACCTCACTGGATGCTTCATCTAGCTGCAGGCAGGCAGGAGGGAACAGGGTGCTGGTTATCCTTGCTTGAAGTTTCACAGAATTTCTCATTTGCAGCCATTTCTCCAGAATCTGAGGGAGTGGGGGGGTAGTTTCCTCTCTGAGCTTGCTGCAGATATTACAACACAGTCTGCTTCCCTGCAGCCAGGGTCCAGATCCTTGTTAGATGCAAATCCCCACAATTACAAATCTGCACACAGCACCAGTTGCAGTAGCATTAAGTTGCTGGCACACAGCCTCCAGTGCTTTGCAGTTCTCTGTCCACAAGTGCCATGGGCATCAAGACCCATGTCCTAAGTAGCTACCTTATCCCACACAAAGGAAAAAAGCTTTTGCAGCTGAAGCAGTCTTTAAGCCTACTTCACATGCAGCAGTTAGGGAATAACAGACAATCCATTTCCCTGGATGTAAACCTGGCATTTTCTCAGCTGCTGCAGAAGTGTCTGAGCCTGGTGTCCTGTGTATTGTGCACCCTCCCGCTCCCCTTCTCCCCTGAGAAACGGAGCTCAACAGAGCTCCAAAATATACTGTGACAGATAATTCAGAGTAAATCATCTACCCACTTCTCCCTGTCCCTTTTCTGACAGCAGATATATTTACCTCTAAAGCAATAGAGAACAAGTGGGCAGCTATTCTGTACCCTGCCCTAGAGCTAGTATTTAGCGGCACCTCTTGGAGCTGCACATAACCACCAAGGAGGTGAGAAGAGCTAGCATGCATGGGGCAGCAGATCTCATGCTTCAGCACTTACCAGAGAACTGAGAGCCTGGCTGCAGGATTAGGGGCTATGTCCACCAGGATGAGGCTTCTACAGACACATCCCTACCAGAGGGATTTTTACAGGCAAGAGAATAACTTAAACACAGAAGGAGCCCACAGTGCTGAGACAGGAGGCCCAGAGTCACCCTGGCAGGTACAGCAATGAGGGCAAAAGGAAGCAGCAAAAGCACAGGAAAGGAAAGAAAAACGAGCCAGCAAAGGAGGGAGGGCGGGCTCTGGCACAGGACAGGAGGGTTTAAACACATTCAGCTAGGAGCAGTCCTGTCTGGAGAATCAATTATGGGAAGATAATTTGACTGCTTGATTTAAGCCTCCTTGGGGTACTGGCTTGCTGCTGGAGAGTGCAGCAAGAGGTACCTGGTCTGGTCAAAGCACAATACGTGACTTATTACTGCAGTGCCTGCATAGCAGTCGACAGGAGAGGAGGCTTAATAGGCAGAGACAGACAAGCACATTGCTTTTGTCCTTCTGACATTTCCCCTCACGTATCACTGTCTGCATTCAGAGCCAAGTCACTCAAAACGGGACCCCAAGAGCCAGTCAAACTTGTCCCCTGTTAAGAAAGCTGCTGCTGCACATGCAGCAGGAAAAAGGGCACCTGAATGCTGAGGCCCGGCAGAGGGAGCGGTGCTGGCTCAGACATGCCCTCCAGTGGTCCCCACTGCAGCCTTGTTCCCATCCCCATACCAAACGGGGAGCACTAAGGCTTTTTCCTCGCAGTTTTGCAATAGGAAGGTTAGATGAGGCTTTGACTCGGACAAGGCTTGCGGCTGGAGGGGCCCTATGTTTATGTCTCCTTTGTGTGCTCCCCCCACCCAGGATCTGCCATTAGTTGGCAGCACTGGGGAAGAGAAATTCCAGGAGCCATAGGCTGTGTTTGCACAAAACAGGCACTGAAGTCATTGCAGGGTTGCTTCTATGCTTGTTGTCCTGTATTCCCCCAGACCTCCAACAAAGCCTTACTCTAAACCAGTTCAGGCAAGAGAAGGCTTCCATCTTACCTCCTGCACCAGCCCCTACTGGATAGAGGGGACTATTTCCCCTGTGCAATCAGGCGTGTATCAAGATTCATTTCTCTCTGCTTAATCTCACCTGTATGAATGCGCATCTCCACTGTGCACTTGATGTTTGGTTTTGCTAGAAGTATTCCACATAAAACACCCAGATAAAACAGCTAGAACAGCTAAAGGGATAACATTGTTCCAGGGGAGACTGAAGACCTCCAGCTCTGAGGCCAGTCCCCGATAGAATTTATACAGTTTGAGTCCTCTTTTGTGGTAGACTGTGCCACACCATTGCTAGTCCCTGGTGACAAGCTATACCAAAAAAGCACACATTTTTTTACCAGGAGAGTTGACAAAATACAGCTCCAAGGCAGCCTAGGCTGATATCAAGCATCCCTTGATTTAGCAGGAACAGGGAGGCTAGTCTAGTGCCTTCCAAACTGCAGTATGCACAGTTCACAACTCCTACTGTTATGGCAGCAGCTAAGAGAACTGCACTGCTGCAACAATGTTCTTCACAATCCACTCTCTGGGTCCCTGATACTGGAGAGATATCAAGTACCATCTTCAAATGAAGGCCCTTTGGAGAACTAATTTGTGTGATTTCAGATTAATTTTTCACCAGTTTGTCAGTCTCTGCTGTACAGTACAGACAAGCACTGCTCCCTTTGCCCCACTTGTGATTCACTGAGGAGTAGTCTGGGGTAAAAAAAGTGTAAACATTTAGTAAGTAATGTGTAAGGCTCTTTTAAACCTTTAGGCCTGAATATAAGTTACTTCACATTGTTCCTACCTCTCTACAATTAAAGTTCATCGACTCAAATGCAAGTTTGCAGATACAGCCTGAGCCTTGCACAGTGGATTCCTGTGAGAAGCATAAGGTCATACAGAAGCAGCCTGAACAAAGTGCTGCTGAACCCAGGATAGGTATTTTTAGGACTGAGAATTCACAGGACAGGCCACAAGGTTTTTCACCTCACACTCCTGCAAGCAAGCACAGCTACAGGCTTGCCAGTGTTGAACGTGTCCACAAAGGGCTGTTGCCTGCCCTGACACGCATTTATTCACTTGCGTGACTTGCTCATAGGGGATTATTAAGAACTCTGATTTCCAGGATGCCATGAACTGCATGTGTAAAGCAATGCTATAGAAGCAGTGTCACATCCTCTCACAACTACAGAAGGGCCTGGCAACGCTAGGGCTTGTAGGGACATTCTCACCTGCCACGGGAGCTCCTGCGGTGCGGCAGCCTCCTCCGAGGAAATTGCATGTCCCCGTGTACCCATTGCTTTCAGGGACTGGCTGTGTCACAGGTGGGCAGGACACTACGGAGAGCCAGATAGGAAGAGTGGGGACCTTCAAATTGGTGGTTAATTCTTAGCCCACCCTACTCCTCCCAAGCTCAACAAGGCACTTACAGACCCCACTGAGCCCGCAGTCATAGAATCATAGAATAGTTAGGGTTGGAAAGGACCTTAAGATCATCTAGTTCCAACCCCCCTGACCGTGGGTAGGGACAATTAGTGTCACTGATTAGTGGGGGATCCTACTAAGGCTCCCATAACCTTAAAGCTGGATCTGCCTGAAAGGACAGCAAAACTAATATTTACACCAAGGCATTAGGTTTTCCTGCAGCGTATCCCCACCAGCTCCTATGGCCCCACAGCTTCCACTTCCCACAGCAGTCTTAACAATCCCACAGTCCATCATAAAACTCCACATCCCACTCCCCTTGCACACACAGCCCCATAGCACACCTTTGCCTGGTGCACATCTTACCTAGCTCATCCTCACTCCACTTGCCAGGTAGACAACAGAAGAAATAGCTAAACCATTCTCTCTAGATTTCTTTTAGCACCCCTATGTCCTCACAGCTGCAGCAGATCCCAGATGATTTGCTGACCACAGAGACCCAAATAGGCAGCCACTGGTGCTGCTTAATGACTAAGTGCTGTTTAGGAAGGCGTTTAAAGGGACATGCAGTAAATCCACTCCTGGAGTGCAGTTTGCCTGTATTTTATATTGTTTATATTGTTTTTCTGATAAAATACCCATTTCTCAGCCTTTTAACACTGCTGTCCTCTACAGTAGCCCTGCAGCACAGTCTATTTGCAGCAGACCTTGGCATTCACCTGGAGAGGTGGTGCAAACTGGCACACCTCAAAAGTTTGCTTGCCTTGGTTATTTCTGCTTCCTATGCATGAGCATCTGTACATGCGCATACAGACAAACCCACTGAAATGTGCTAGTGGAAGACACTTCAGCATCCTGTTTTCACCAGTTCTGGCAAAGTTTATGTGTAAGTGCTGAGAACATACTGGAAAGGCCCAGGACAGTCTGCCCTGAGGCATGGTGCAAACCTTGCACCTCTTTCTCCAATGAGCTCCATTAACCCTCTGCTTAACTTTCTAGCCCATGTTCTTAATGAGTTCTCCCCTGTCCCAAGTGCTCCCTCCCTTGTGTGAGAGATATCCGGATGAGAGTGGTCTCCTTAATGATCTCTCTGTCTCTCCCCCTTTCCACCATTAGCCTGAAGACCAGCCTACAGAAGAAAGTGAGCCAGGACTCCATGGATCTGTCAGGGATCCCCCTGACCATGCGGGATGTCCACCGCATGGCCTACTACTTGCAGAACAACGGGGACCACCTCACCTCTGTGGACCTGAGCTTCACCGAGCTGAATGATGACATGGTGCGCCTGCTGCTGCCCTTCCTCTGGGCACTACCCAAGCTCACTCATCTTTCCCTCAATGGCAACCGGCTGACACGAGCAACCATGAAGGAGCTGACTGATACCATGAAGGACATGAACAAATTTCCTTGCCTAGCCTGGGTTGACCTTGGCAACAACGTGGACGTCTCATCCATGCCACAGCCATTGCTTGTAGGCCTGCGCAAGCGCCTCAGCCAGCAGACCACACTGCCTACCATCTATGAGGCGCTTGACTGCGACTCGGAGATCTCCAGCGGGCATGAGGGCAGCCAGCCAGAGGATGAAGCAGCCGGAAGCACCATGCCACGTGGTTTTTCTCAGCAGGGCTGCAAGAGGTGACTGGACAACAGGCTGGCACTGGCACGCTGAAGCTGCCCCAAGAAGTCTTGAGTACAAATACCAAGCAGAGGGCCAGCTTTACCGGCTTCCTTTGGCTCTTTCCTCTCGCCTTCCCTGACATGTCCCCCCCACCTGCTGTGAGACAAAAGCCTGTCATCCCCCCACAACATCCTCCACTCCCTCCCCTCACTGCAAAACCCATCGCCCATGTTCCAGAGAGGAAACAATGACTTACAGTGAACTTGGTCCCCAGGCAGGGTCCCACTGGAAGACGGGAAAAGACCTGTCAGAGTCAAGAATATCCTCCAGCAGCCATTGGGTTGAGGGATATGGATGGGGAGAACCTAAAACAGAAACAGGCTTGTAGTTTACTTCCTTTCTTCCTTTTCCTATGCACCTTGGAAACCTTGGGACTTGCAGCCTTGAGTGTGAAAGGAGGTAGCCCAAGAGCCTAGCTGCTGTGGAGCTTAGGTGAAGGGCTCAGAGGCTAGAGCTAGAGCCCAGCAGTGTGTCTCCCTCTTGTGTCTGGCTCCTTTTGTTTTGTTTTCTTCCTATTGTGTGTTTTGTATTAACCTCTGAACAAAGGGACTTGGTCAGAGACCATTGGATCGCATAGGCTGGGGCGGACACATGGCTTGGAATTGCAGCATCAGGATATTTGCTGTGTGACCGGGGTGAAAGGGAGGGGAAGGAGGTATGTGTTGGTGGGAGCATGGGGGATGGGATGAGTTGGGATGGGATGGGGTGGGAGCAGGAGGGAGGAGAGGGAGTGGGAGCAGTCTCGTGGATTAGCAGGATTGGTTTCAAAACCTGTGCTTTTGTACTAAAATTACAAGTTCCAAGTGACATGGAGAAAAACCAGACAGCTGAGTGCATAACCGTGGCACCAGAGGAGCAAACAGTGAATATGCCAGAGGTGGTCACTTCTCAAATGGATGCGCAAAGCTTTGGCTCCTCATGGCATATTGCATACCTCAGACACGATGTGAGCAGCTGCATCGCCATTTCCAATGCTATCCAAACCCCAAACCACTAATGCAATATTCCAGTGTTTTCCACACTGCTCATGCTCTATGTAAACATAATAAACAGTTCTCTTGGACATGAGCGTGAAGCACTACAGAGTCTGAGTATTCGGGTTGCTCACAGCAGCCCAGACACTGCAAGAAAACAGACCAGCAGTCCTCATGCTGTGCTGAGCAGTGTGGGAGAGAAGCAGCAAGTGCCATTTACATTGGTAAGAGTGGTTCATCCCTCTAACAAAAGTGAAAAGTGGATATTCATTTGTGGTAGGCTGCTACCCTTAAGTGTTGCAAGGTGCTGATACAAATAAATTGATCACACTTGAGCTGGTAAGTCAAGTTCTCTCCGTTATCTGTCCCCAAAGGAATTCAGAGAGCAGGTATGTTTCTGAAAGAGTGAAAAGTTAAAGAAATTAGACATGTTAAAAAAAAACCCCAAACCAAACAACAAACACGTAAATCCTGGCCCTCCTAAATTAACAATGGTAACTTTGCCTACCTCTGCTGATTCTCTCTGGGAGTCTCAATACATATAAGCAACTCTCATATACTAAGCCACACAAATCCACATGAAACAGATACACCTTTCACACTCACTGCTGAGTTTACAGACTCTGCAGGAAGAAAAGCAATTATGTTTTTCAAGTGACTTATTCCCTTTGGACCAACAGTGTGAGGGCACTGGACAGTATCAGACAGGATCAACTACCAAAAGCCCCAGTAAATCCAGCCTCCTGAGGAAGAAAGCTGGGTTTAGAGACACTGTACTGAGTATTACAGCTTGACACTGCAGATGCTAGAGCCAGTCCTGTTCGTACTCCAGTCACTGGAGAAGGACCTCATGTCCTTCATGCTAACTTGCAAAAAGAAGCGTTGTAGTTTGTCCAGCTGACCAAAAGAAGCAGAAGATGTAAGAGGGTAAAGCAAATACGCCTAGGGCCAGGTGCTAGCTGCCCCATTCCAGTGGAGGTGGAAGAGAAAATGCCCTGAGATAGCCAGAATATAATGTTTGGCCAGGAGGATGGGGAAGAGGGCATGCAAATGTAGCCAAACCCCAGCACAACCCAAGGTGGGAAGCGAGCACATTCTCCCCTCAACATTTGTCACCCAAACCCACTTTTTAGCCCTTCTAGTAAATCTAGAAGTGAATAAGTAATTTCTGCAGCAAAGACTTGAGTTTGGGGAGCATGCGGTTGTTTTGCAAAAGGAAAACTAGAGCTGATAAAGTGGCCATTCCCATTACTGAGGGAAAAGCCATGCTGCTTCCAGAGGTCACCAGCCGCCTCTTCTCAGAACTCGCTTTTCCCTTCTCAGCGTGGTATGTTAGAGAATTACAGAATCGTTCTGGTTGGAAAGACCTTTAAGATCAGTGAGTCCAACCGTTAAACCCAGCTCTGCCAGGTCCACCACTAAATTGAGTCACTAAGTGCCACATCTACATGTCTTTTAAATACCTCCAGGGATGGTGACTCAGCCACTTCCCTGGGCAGCCCCTTCCAATGCTTGACAAACTTTTAGGGGAAGAAAGTTTTTGTAATATCCAATTTAAATGTACCTTGGCACATTTCCTCTTGTTACTTGGGAGAAGAGACCAACACCCCTCTCACTACAGCCTCCTTTCAGGTAGTTGTAGAGAGCAATAGGGACCCCCTGAGCCTCCTTTT
>JAOEHY010029342.1:0-16281 GCA_025447955.1 Psilopsiagon aurifrons | reverse complement strand
CCTGCCCTCCAACAGACCAACACTCCTGCCCAACTTGGGGTCCTCTGTAAACTTACCGAGAGTGTGCTTGATCCCCTTGTCCCGATCATTGGTAAAGACATTAAACAGAACTGGCCCAAGTCCATTTTGTTCCCCAAAACACTCTGGGGAACGCCACTTGGGACCAGCTACCGACTAGATTTAAGTACATTCACTACCCCTCTTTGAGCTCAGTCCTCAGTTTCCTGCGCTGCTGTGGAAAAGATTACATTATTTTTCTTTTTTCCTTCCAAAACACCTTTCACCAACAATGAAAAGCATTTCAAATGTCAGCACAATCTGCTTAAACTCTTAAAGCCTGAGCAGAGCAGCACTCTGTGCCAAGAAGGAAACTCAGCCATGAAGCATTTAAATGAAGGCTTGGAGCCACCTGGTGAGTGAGTGGCACATCTAGAAAGAGGGATCAGGGGTGCTGAGCATTTGGTACTTGACTGAGCACTGTCTCTGTCAGGCTCTGCATCAAGGCATCTTCACAGCTTCTCCATAACAGTGGCAACTTCCTGAAGTGAGGCAAGACCCCCAGCTTGTAGCCCACCACTGACAGCTCTTCCCTGCAGAGCTGCTGACTCAGCCCCAGGGAGGATCTGTGCAGCCTGTTTCAGCCCTGCTGAAAGTTGTGGGTTTGGTCTGAGCTGTGCTGTGCTAATCAGCAGAATGGAGATGAGACATTCAGCCCCTTGCAAGGGAATTCTGTACTAATCCCTGACGATGCCTGGCAGCCAGTTGGCAACTCCAGGAGCTGGAGATAAAGCACAGCTTGAAACAGACTGGTTCAACTGAGCAGCTGCGGGACTGTGTTTGTTCCTCCATATGCACTTGGTTGCTCTGCCACAGAAACCTCCCCATGGAGAACTGATTGTGAATAGATACATGCAAATGCAAATTATGAGGTCCCAGCCTAAGAAACTGTCACTGCTGCTTGGATGAGCTCCACTGGGCAGCAACTTAGCTGTGGAGAAGCTATCACAGCATAGCCACCTGCTCCCTGCTAGCTCCTGACTGCACTGACAATGAGGGACTCTGTGTGAGCACAGTGGTGTACATCCAGCTCCAGAGCTGTGAAGTGCCCCAGTACCCCCTAAGATGAGATGCATACCCAAAGAGCAGGCCTGGCAGCCCCAAACACAGAGAAAGCTAGTTTCATAAAAGCCAAGTTTATAAACCAGAGAGGATGACAAACCCAAATGAGCCTTTCCTTGCACTGAATGAGAAAGCTCTGTGCTCTCAAAGGGGATTAAAGGGATGAGCTTCTAATTCAGGTCTTTTCATTGATACCAGAGGGACCAGCTTAGTTGCTCCTAAATCAGGGGATGGCTGCCCTACGGTGAGCCTGCCTCCTGCTAGATAACACAGCAGGAGAGATGGATCCATGTCATACTCTCATCAGTACTGTACTTGCTGGTGCAGTGCTGTAACCTCAACTGCCTAAAGCAGCACACACACCTCAGTGTCGAGGCTCTCTCCATCATTTGCAGTTTCCCAGGCTTCCTCTCTGTGCAGGTTGCACCTGGTCAGCCTGTTATGGGACCTTTCTCATGTAGCAGAGGGGAAACTGGAGCTGCACAGAGTAGTATCATAGCCCTTTCCCTATCTCTGACCTCCCATCAAGTGACAGTCTCACAGTAGATCTCAACGTGAGATACTTAAGGACACCTTTCAAAAGCAGGCTTCTGGAAGGAAACATCACCGGATATAAAGCTATGCCACACTTTCCCACCACCTTATTTTTCCCAGGCTTTATAAAGTACCCCCAGAAAACATTCCTCCTCCTGGAGTCTCTTTTGAGATCTACTATTGCATAGTGGCAGGGTACAAGACAGTGAACTCCCATCTCCACAGCAGCTTCCTCCCCAGCACCCCTCGCAACAGACAGTTTCACAGCAGACCCCCTTGCATGCTCGCAGGGCCACCAGCAGCACCTCACCTCTAAATGCTGGTGAGCATGGCCAGCTGGGGTAGGGCAGGCAGCAGAAGGCTCTAACAGAACCAGCCCACAAAGCCCAACCACAGGGAGGTGCACTTATGTGGGGATGCTGAGCAGTACTGGTGCCAGACAGCAGAGGAAAGGAGGATCAGGACGGACCTTTTCAGGTACCCAAACAGAAACGCGCTTGTCCCCTCCCAACCCAATTGGACAACACCTTCCTCACTCCATCCTGCATTTTGCCCCAGCCTCTCACCACAAAACCCAGGGTAACCACCTTAGAATGCTCCAGGTGGCAATATGCTTAGTGCTGAGGTCACCACAAGCCTCCCTTGTTGCTGCAACTCTAACAGGTGATCATTTTGGTGAGGTAAGGATTCAAAATCCACCTGGAAGCACAGGCTTGTCTGATCTATTCTTACTTCACACATTTCAAAATCTGTCAACCCCCTTCTCTCCTGCACACAGGGCTCTTTTTTCAACTTCTTGACCTACAACTCATTCCTCATCACAAGCACTTGGAAGACAAAGCAGGTCGCACTGGTTGGGGCAAGCTCGCAGGCTCCTTGGTGGACAGCTGCTGACACAGATGCCAAGATAGAAATTATTTAATCTTAAAGCAAACAAGAGAGGATTAAATATTTGCCTTTACTGATCACTGTCCAGCACCAGATCATGTTTGTTTCACAGCTCAGAAGAGGCAAAGGTATGTTGCAATATAAACTTTTCTCACTATTCTATCTTGACAGTGCAGCAGGTAAACATTCTTCCAGGGCACTGGCAGACACCCCAGCTCTGAGCTGCTGGGGATAACTATCAGTGGACAAAAGAATCTGTTTTGCAGTTTTCTGGCATTAAAGAAGCGCTCTTGAAATAAATGCAGTAGCTGGTTTAAGGCTGCCAAGAGGTAGTTCATGAAACAAAACAGACTGGAACACTCTTAGCTGAGGCCAGCACTCCAGGAAGCCATGACTACAACTTGATCTACTTCGAGACACTATGTACTCTATTATGAATCTCCTCGGTTCCTCTCTGACTTGATAGTATTCCAGTGATGAACAGAGTTCAGTGATGCCGATTCAAAACCAGAAAAGCCACAAAACATAATAATCACACAGTAACTCTTCCCCAGGATAAGGGTGAAGAGGAAAGTCAGCTATTCTTCCACGTGCATTTACTCTTTTCCCAAATCCCAGCACTCCCCTGCTTCACCAAAACCTGCTTCAAAAGCAACCACAAAACTACTGACAGATCTTTTCCGCAGCATCAGGTTTGTTTAGCTAGCACACAGAGGGCATGTCACCAGGGTAGAGAATAGATACTTTGCTGCTCAATGATCTGCAAGTTCCTTCGCTTCTGGGAGGATTATTCCTTACAAACCAGTTTTGAGGCAATCTGTCCCAATTTGGATATGATGACGGGAAGCATTTGGAAAGCTATTGATACAAGGAAAGCAAGAGCCTGGAAAACATAGGGTTAAAACACTTTTAATTTAACTTAGGTCTAAGATAGAGAATAAGGTTTGTGTTGTAAGTCTGTGGTGTGATAACAGAATTTAGCAGTCTTACTAACAAGAGTGAATAATTTCTTTTCATCCTTCTAATGAGTGAATTCTTTCTTACCATCCTTCTAATTTATCAGATAGTTTGGAGATAGTGACTCCCGAACATCTGCTAGCTTGGGACACTCCTTGTCTGCCCATCCTGTTCTGCCTGCAATAAATTTTGTACGAAGGTCACACTGCTCTAAATCTTTGCCAGCTCTCTTAACTCGTAACTTACAGATACGTACGGGTTCAGCTCATTGGGATTACTGGAGCATCCAACTGTGCCAGTGGTGAAAAGGGCACCCTGAGGAAGACTGCTTACTTCATCTTGAAGACCCCTGCCCACGACCATCGGAAGGCAGTGCGCAAGTGCCAAAAGGGAGGAGACTTATGATAAGGAGTACCTAAACTAATTGTAATATCCTCTCTGCTCTCTCTGGAACCTAATGAATATGTTTGTTTGTGTGTAATAAATATCTGCTTGCTTAACCCCTCAGTGTGCAAGTTCGGAGGAGAGATCCCCCTTGCACCTGGGCCTGTAATGAACATACCTGCTTTATAACTCTCCTTGAGTTGTAGAGTCTGATTCCGTGCTTCACTATTGTTGTGGGTAACTCAGAACCACGCAGCCGCTCACTCACGTCCCCCCAGGTACATGGGCCTTATTCAACCTGCGCAACTCCCCTGACACACACAGGGCTCTCACCAAGCACAAACACGGCACAGGAAACTGGAAAAAGGCACTTTCCTGGATAGGCAGCAGCCTTTGGGTCTCCACATCAGACTTCTGAGCGGAGCTTTGTTCTTGATCCCCTGAAATCTTCTGGTTTGCAGTTTGATGTGTGCACCTTTGTCTGAACTTTGCTGCAACTGAGTAACTGAGTATGTCAGAACCAAACTCATTTTACCACTGGTTTTGGAGGGTTTAGTTTTTCAGAAGCTGCAACTGAAGGAGAGCAAATTGGAGGACACCAAAGGAGCAGCTTTGCTCTGCAGATACTCAGAGGCAACAGCCCAGAGCATCTCCAGCTCTAAGGTCCCCCTTCCTGAGTCTCAGCCCTGGACTGGGCCTCAGAGAGGACTGTGCTGTGCCCAAACTCCTCCCTCGCAAAGCGCGAGGACCACGGGAGCTATCGGCCATTGCTTCACCTTCTGAACTGGAGGGTCGGGAGCAGAAAAGGCAGCAGCATCGCCTCAGTTTTTGCACTGCTAATGCCTGCGCTGTTTCAGTTTCAGTCCCTTGGCAGTGTTACTAGTTCACTGATTCCCCTCTCTACCAGGGGCACTCACTGACTTTCCAGGCTTTGGCTGTTTTCCGAAGACCTTCATAGAGACTCCTTGATGGTAACACGCAGTAGGACCCTTTAAAGCCGGGGGAAGGTAATGCCTGGCTCCTACCTGCAGCTCCTGCTGCCCCTCGCTCAGCACAAACTAAGCCAAGCCAGGGAATAACAATGCCTGCTCACTCACCTCTGCTGTCCCACGGGAGAGGGGGCATTCTGCCCTGAGGAGAGGGCACGGCCAGTTCCAACCAGTTCCAACCAGTTCCAACCAGTCCGGCCGAAGCCCTGCGCTGGGCACAGCTGAGCCCAGCTCCAACGGTAATGGCACCTGGGGGGGGAAAATGCATTTAGGAAAGAGCAAAGCACCTCATGGCAGTGAGGGCTGAGGTAAGAAAGTGTGGGGAATAGCCCTGTGACACCAAGGCAAGAGGAGGAGGGAGAAAAAGAGGAGGGAAAGGTGCTCCAGTGCTGTGCTGCCCATGGGGTGGCCATGGTGGAGCCCTGGAGGAGCCCCGCGCTGGAGTAGGGGAGCAGTGTGAGGAGCACCAGAGAACCTGTCATAGACACACCACAGCCCCGTGCCCCATCCTCCCTGCGCCATGCTGGGAGGGGAGGCAGAGGAGTCAGTGCTGAAGGGGTGAAACCAAGCCTGGGAGGAAGGTGAAAGTGCAAGGTGTTGTTTTAAACTAATCTTCGTTTCTCACTATCCAAACCCATTTTTACTGCAATAAATTAATTCTCCCCAAGTCAAGCCTGTGTTGTCCGTGACAGCAACTGGTAAGTGACTGAAGTGATCTCCCTGTCTTTATCTTGACTCAAGAGCACTTTCCTCATCTTTTCTCTCCCTGTTGAGGAGGGAGGGTGGGTGCCCTGAGGCCCCCAGTAGGTAACACAACTGCAGCTACCACTGGGGTTGGGGTTCAGAGGGAGACAGCCAAGACGCAAAGCAGGTTGCTAAAGTAAAGCTAAGGCTGCTATTGGGATTATCCCAGTGTAACTCTTAGAACTGGGGAATCGGCGTGTCCCGTAGCATTAGTTTCAGCTTCATGAGTCTCATGTTCCAAAAGAGAGAATTGAAACGTACACCAAAAGCAGGGCTAAATACTGCCAGCCTCCCAAAAAACTCAGCCCCTCTCCCAAAATGCCTAAAGGCAACAACCTTGACAGCTCTTAGTTTTAGACAACAATACCTCTGTTATTTATAGATGCAAACTGCACTCAACACACTTAAAACTGGAATACAAAGCCAATCCACATTTGTGTGGCAGAGGTCTGTTCTCTTCTGTCAAGAGGGGTGGAGAGGATTCTACCCTGAAAACAATCAAGTCTTTTGAAAGGAGGATTATAAATAAGACTAATCCTCTAATCCTCATCTTTGGTTGCACTTGGGCAGAGCATTTGCAAAGTGTTCTTATCACAGTAATCAAGGCCATTTGATAAGCCAATTGTCTTCCCTGCAAGGAATGTAGTGCAGTTATCTTGTCAAGCAACCTCCCTATAAACCTTCAGAAGAGAGGCAGAGACTGTAACCTCTTCCCTAGTTTCACAATCTCATGTCTTTCTCTGAACATGCTCGCCATAAAGACATTCATCACTTTTAACTATAGTGAGTAAATGTGTTTGCCAAATCACAAGAATTCCCAGCAGGATCGCACCCACAGCTGTGGGTACCACTTACAGGTAACATTCACTTGTTCTCCAGAAGGAAACGTTAGCCTGTATCCTGTAAGGATGAAATTAAAGGAGGAATTAGGGAAGAAGGATGAAAGTCAATCCATGTAGCACAGATAGGCAGTCCTTACTGGAACTGCCAAACAAGGAGAATTGATGCTTGTTGCAGGAGAGCAGAGAAATCAGAAAAGAGGGTACAAAACAGCTATATCGGAAACAACAAAACTGCACTTTTCCAGATGCCACTGAAGGACTTCCAGCAAAGCAGTCTAAATACCCTAAGAAGTGCCCGCTCCACTAAGCCACCATTAAGTGGCTTACTGTTCAGCAGGAGACTGATGCCGGAGGTAATGCTCAGAGACCATCACTTCTGAGATGACCCAGCAGTTAGAGCAGTCACTGGGCCTCTGGAAGCTTTGTTCCTGATCTCCAGGGACACGTGAGGCCTGTCAAGGACAAGGATGAGTACTGAAAAATCCTTAAGTGCTTATCTCATTGGTTTCAGCAGTTGTGGGCCCAAATCTGCTTTCAAATCCTAGTCTGAAACTGTTTGTGACTTGTTCTCCATCTCCCTTTGTCTTTACACCCAGTAATAGTTTTGTAAAGAAAAACACATGAAAGTGACAGCCGGGTACTTTACAGAATGGAGCCATGAACAAGCTAAAGGGGCACTTCCATATAACACCATCTCCCTGCAAATCCAGGCATTCCCATTGCCTTCCCTTTGCATCGCCAGCCTAGTGCTGTTGATATTCCTGCTGAGTGCTGTCCCAACTCCCTGTTAACATTTTAGGCACAGTGAGACAAAACATGAGGAGTTTTGCCTTACAACAAGCAGTGGTTTGTTCAGGAGTAGATGTGCTAGCATCTCTCCGCTGAGATGGAAATAGGGCAAACCCCCAACCAGAAAACAGATTCTGAGTCCCCAGGCAAGGGAAAAGGAAGAACAAAGTAAACGTTCACTGCAAGCAGTTCACTAAACAAAAGGACAATAAGAGCGGTTTTCTGCCATTCTTTCAATTTCTCCCAGCATAACTACACATCTTCTGGGTACAGTCTGTTTCTTTGCCAGGGCTTCAACATTCTCCCCTGAATTAATGATGCTGGAAAATCTCCACTTTTCATAGACTCCGATAGTCTCTGCTGAGCAGCAGAGGGCTGCACAATGCTTGCTTATGCAATGACTGGTCCTGTGCCAGGAATAATAGCCTGTCTACTAGGAACAATCGATTCACACACAAAACCAGAATACTTTTCCCATTAAATGTCTGAATTAGGTGAAGTAA
This sequence comes from Psilopsiagon aurifrons, assembly GCA_025447955.1. NCBI lineage: Eukaryota > Metazoa > Chordata > Aves > Psittaciformes > Psittacidae > Psilopsiagon > Psilopsiagon aurifrons. Next base: position 8,532 of record JAOEHY010029342.1, on the reverse strand, counting down.
ACCACTGCAGAGCTGGTCATGATGCACATTAATGTCAGCCTCCACACTGAATGCACACCCGAGTCCTTGGGAACAGTTAAGGGTGGCACTTCCTTATTCATTACATCTAAAGTACTCTTGACACTATCAAGAACTGTTATTATAGGACCAGGCAACAACAGGACACCTGAAGCAGTTAAAATGCAACTTTATCTGGGAAAGTAATTGCAGACAAGCGCTGCTTTGGCTACTTCATACACTAGCAGGCATGATCTGTCCCTGAGTGGATGAAGAGGTAGAGAACAGCATCATCTTATTTGCAAAGTAATCTGCAGCACACTGCCCATATCAGCATTGTTTTAATGCTAGTCTGGGCCATGCTTTAAATGTGGTGTATCCCTATTGCCTCGCAAAGAAACATGGAAGGCAGGAAGGTTCCATGAAGTTAGTTTTACCTAATGTGTGAGGAGGAAGACTAGGTCTTACTGTCTGAAATCAGCTTAGCTGCAATAAGATGCAAGTCTAGTTTTTGGTCTGTCAGGATGGAAACACCAAAACTCCCTGGGAGAACCTTGCCTCCATTTTGACCCATAGCTGAGAAATAAGAGACCAAATCACTGACACTTTCTTGCAGACCTCACAATTCCACCCTTTTCTACCTTACCAAATAATTACTCCACTGGGATGTCAGTCTTCCATCCTTGCTCACATTGTACTGGCAAGAGGAAGTAGGACATCTCTACATTAAATGAAAGCTCACTGTGAAGCTTAAGTAGGAAAGAGGTAGAGGCTGCACAGTTATCCTGACCACTAGCACCAGAAATTCATGTTTTCCACTTCATTCTTCCCTTCTAGAAGAGGTTTCCTGGAAGGCACGGGAGATCAAGGGGCCATCTCCCCTTAGTTCTCCTTTCACTGGCAGAGATTAAGAGGCTGCTGCCTCTCCCGCAATTTTAAATGTTGGTATAAGCCAAGTTCTGTTGCCCTGGAGAACACGGCTTTTACAGTGTGGCATGTAATTACACACAGAGAAGAGCACCATGGCTTGGCACTTATCTACTCAGCATCCCTTCTCAGCCTCTCAGTCATAACACAGTACCTCACAGACTGCTATTTTACAGAGTACCCTTGGAAAATGACTTAAAGTACAGCTTTGGGATCAGATATCACACACCTGGAGGGCAGAACTGCACATGTATGGGATGAAAACACTCGATGAGTGAGGAAAAGTTTACTACAGTTCTGTGCAAACAGTTTTTTCTAAGTGATACCTTCTCCAGCCATTTAACTTCTCTGTGCTGTCATCAGGATCTTCCCCCTGGTCTTGTTACCAGAGCACAACCTTGGTTTTGACTCCGGATGACTGGGTGAATCTCTACCTGCGCTTCTCCACTTCATTCTGCATGGCTGTAATATAGCGTCTCTGTCCCACATGAGTGCTGCAAAGGCATCTACACTGATGATATCAAAGTGTCGAGCTCACACCAAAGCTTCAGGCCAGTAGCTTGTCTCTCTGGCAAAAGCAGGAAGCTATAGTGAGCCCTGAACTCACTGCACAGGAAGAGGTTTACAAGCCCCCACACAAAGCAATGGCACAGAATGAAAAGAAATGATGCGATCTGTAACAAACCAAAAGAAAGGTGAAAACTGAGGGACTATGCTAAAAGCAGAGCCAGCGTCTTCCAGTCCAGAGAAACAGATTCAGTTGCTGAACTCAAGAAATCTGCTCAACCTACCAAAGTGCACCCATCCAACCAGCCAAGTGCCAGGGAAACACACAGCAACAATCAGGTGCAACCTGACTTGTGTACGGAGCCAGCACTTTGGCAACCTGGAATGACAAAGAAAATAAGCTGAGTATTTTCATGCTACAGTTTGTAACAGTACCGAGTTTATGGATTTTATAGCAGAAGTCACATTTCTTGCACTATTTTCCTTCCAGAGGTTCTGGATTCTTGTTTCATTCTCTTACCGACAGAGCCATCTAGTGGATGAGACATCATTTATGTATAGGAAATTCAGATGTAGCACACCGCAAGGAAGGATAAACCACACTTCACACACGGGATCTTCAAAGCAGCCCGTAACAAACTAGCATATCATTTAATACAGTCAGAAATTGCTAAGCGATATGCTTGTCGGGGGGGGTGGTGGTGGTGGTACATTTCTACCAATTGGATCTTCAAACTTTTCAACACTAATTTACATTACCTTTCTGAAGAGGGTGAGCAGTTCATCCCAGACAGCCTCAACCTAACTGCAAAGCTTTCCATTTACGCAAAATCCAGTATCTTCTTCAAAGCTAACATGAATTAGAGATGTTCATGCTTTAAAGAAAGCTTCAAAGCTAAGGCAATACTGGCAGGAAAAAAAATAAAGTTCCAGAACAAGTTTCATGGTCATGTGCTCAGTGACTGTCACTAATATAGAGGGCGAGAAACATCAGAAGCCAGTGGTCAAAATGTGCTGCCGTTTCCCTCTGCCAGCATCTAGCCCTCAGGAAAGGATGCATGCTGTTTAACAGCCAGAAGGAAACACCGAGACACAAAGCCCATGGACCAGATTTGCAGCCTTGCCAAAATGCTGAATCTCTTCCCAAAAATGCTTCCAGTCAAGCTCCCCACCTGTGGCTTACCTATCCCCCCACATATTTATAGTTCTTTTTGAAGGCCTTACAGAAAAAAGATTCAGAGCTTTGAGGGCTGGGAAGTACTGGATAGTCCCAGCAAAAAATAAAGGATGTAGCAATGCTCACCCCTGGGTTCCTTCAGAGGTCACTGGGAAACCCAGCAGAAGCCAGAGCCAAGATCTGGCAAAGTGAGGTCTCTGTGCTCAAGCTGCACGTGCACCTCCTGCCTCTCTCGTTACTTAACAAGGCAGCAGTAACTTCGTTTGTCACCCAGCCGTGGCCAAGCTGACACCCTTTAAGCAGAACAGCTTGCCATCCTTCCACACTCACACACTCCATCTTACACTATCTATGGCAATTAATTGTTGCACTAATTAATCTCAGGTTTCTACTAGGTGTTTGCTTTAGAAGAGAAGGTAGTTCTAGCTGCCAAAGAAGCATCCCATAAAATCTTGCAGCAGATACTTGACCCATTATATGGAAAGTATTCGCATTGTGCCATTTCTGCTCTTCCTCTTGACCATAACTCCATTGTACAAAAGCTCTGACTTGACTAGCAGCACGACCACAAGCCTGATGTATGAAAATCGGTAAGAGACAGTTAACAGGCTGAAAATAAAAGACATATTTCAAATAGCCATAATATACCACCATATACTACTGGCAACAAGGAAAGCCAGTGGATGGCAACAAATACCTATTCTCACCTTCCAATCCATCTCCAGAGATCCCAGGCATTAGCATAGGATGCTAGAAGCAGATAGTTCAATTCTTACTATGAAGCCCATGGTACAAAAGAACAAGACGGAACTGTTTTCTCCTTTGTGTGTTAAAACCCATCAGTCCCAGTGGGCATCTCCTATAGACTCATAACAGGTTTCAGCTTCAGGTCGACATTAAGATGGTCTTTCTCAGAAGAGTCTTGTGAAATCCAGAGGCCATAAGCATGGGGAGGAAATTCTGTAAGAATGTCTTCTTTCCCACAGGAAAAGATAAAAATCTGGCCTTTCCTGTCCTTGGCAATTAATATCCCACAGTATAATATGGAAAGGCTGTTATTTAAGATGTATACAGGGGAATACATGGTAAAGTGACACTACTTTGTATGTTCATCTGAGGGAAAGATGAATTCTTCAAAGCATCAGGCTGTTCCCTTGCCACAATAAATTCAAGTTACTTGCAACTGCTCAAGTATTTCCAGTTTGAGCCCCACCAGGGAGCTGTGATTAGAAGTCAGCTTGGTTTTAAGATGGCTGAGGTGACCAATTGGCTAAGGTGAGAGTTTAAATTTGTTTCTGTCTAGTCACTGGATGCGAGATGTAGGTTCCTGTGTAACTGGTTTATGAGTTATTCCTGATATTAGCACCTCCTGAAGCTGTGTTTGTGCAGCTGCAGCAGATGGTCAGGATGAGCGCCGGAGGAGATGGATCAGAGTGGAAGGCATCAAGGTGGGCAGATTGTGCTTGTGCTGGGATGATACCAGAGTATAAATATAACTTCAGCCTGGTGTTAGAATAACTTCTGCTGAGTGTATCCAACCAGCACACACATACTTTCTAAAGAACATGAAGTGGTAACCAGACTTAGATTATATATGAGTATTTTAAGGAGCTAGGAGAGACAATGCCAATTAAGAATTCCAAACAGTACAAAGAGCTGCTACTCTGAGTGATGAGAAAGGCTGTAGTTTGCATACAGACCAGTGCAATTTTACCTTCCTGTATCTTACACAGACTCTCAGAGGGAAATTACCTGATGAACTAATACCAGTCACAATTCTGAGTGACCATCAGTTTGAAGAATGACACACTTCCAAAAGAAATGTTTAGTATCATTACTAAAGCCCCAAATTGCTAGTTTTTAAGTTGGAAATGCTGACTTTAGGAAAGCACTACCGCTGCGTGAACATGACTGGCATGCCATGTTTTGAAGCAGGGCTTTGTGAAAACTCTCCTTTCATTTGGACAACTTCCTCAGTGGAGGTGTAAGACAACGACAGTGTTTTTATAGTTAAGCTCAAGCATATCGTAATCACATTTTAAGGAGCTTTCTAATGCAAATATTTAGAATCATAGAATAGTTAGGGCTGGAAAGGACCTTCAGATCACGACTCCCCAGAAGAACAGGTAGCAGGATTTTCCTAATGGTGTAAAGCTTTATTTACAGACAATGCAACAAATACACAAGTTCAACTTTTGTGTCTGCACACAAGGGAGAATCTTCACTGCGTAAGAACAAGACTAGCTGTTCGGTACAAGTGCAGACTGGTAGTTGATGGTATGCAGGTATATGATGAGGTACAGAACGCTTACACTTAAAACTCCTCAACCATCTAAGTCAGTAAGAACCACCACACTACACTTTAAGCAAAAAAACCCCTTCAGTCACTCAACTACATTTGGCTTCCTGCATATAAGCTGACGATCCCTATGACTATTAAGACCAAGAGTTGGGGCTGATCCTAAATTCTGTTCAGAAGATTAGCAATTGTGTTAAGTTGTATTTTATGGATAACCATTTATGAGACTTTTCCCAGATACCTGCATTACGAGTTTACAAACAAAGTCAAATTCATCCTTGAAAATGCCTATTTGATATTGTCTTCTTTCCCCAGGTGGGGGGAAAAAAAATACTAAGAATTCAAAATTTTCACTGCAAATACAGACTCAGGCTATCAAAGCTGCGTGTTCCTAACGAAAAATTATCCCCGTATCCAAAGAGAAAACTAAGAAACACAAGAATCCAAGCTCCAAGTACAGATCTGAAGAGGGACAGACCTCTATCTACTGTAGGTGCATATAAAGCAAAAGAACATGGCGCTTTTGTTCTCAGGAAGCTGACTTTGTTTCACCGTGTTTTCCACAAACACAGCTGCTAATACAACTGTAGAAGGTACTGTTGAAAAACTCTTCATAAAAAATACATTCCCACTCTTCAGAGAGCGGATGACAAGAGGACTGACCAAGAAACAGCGAACGCGATCTTTGAAAGTCAATGCATCACACAAGACAGTCAAACGGAAAAATCAAGTCCACTGTTTTCCAAAGCTGTTTTAAATTTGCAACTGATCTACAATGTATTTGGCCAGGAGGAGTCCTGTCATGCAAGGGCAGACGAGTTTTTGTCAGAAACATTTATTAAGCAAGACTGACACCAATACACATGTAACCAAGTTAATGGAAACCAAGCCACCGGAAAAAAATGTCGCTCAAGACCAAAATTATCTTCGCTTCTGGAAGATGTTGCCACGGCCCATCCCACGGCCTCTTCCTCGGGCAGCCACTGAAGAAAGAAAACATTAAAGATGACATGAGTTTGACATAACTGCTTATACACCTTGGCTGACAAGCAACACATAAACAGCACTCGGTCTCTTGCTTACAAGCAAGGACATGAGGCTGCCCTACAAAGTTCAGAAAGTGCTGTGACAGCAAGAAAGTTTGTGATAACAACCAGAACTAATGGTTACACAGATTTTCTACTTAGAACAGATGCAGTGAATACTCACGCACTTTGTGTTCCTTCTAAGCTGACACGCAAATCTGTATGCCCAAGAGATTTAAAACCCCACACTCTCCGTAGCTGTTGTAACAGAACTCTGACTGTTTCAGCAGACTTTAATTCCCCATATAAACTTACTGCATTTGCTAAAGTTAACCAAGGACTATACAGCTCATAATCATTACTCAATCTTGTTATAACTACATTGGTCTCCCAAGACAGATACAAATGACAGTGAGCTACAGAATGGCTAGTACAGCTCAGTAGGTTAAGTACTATCTTAATATCAGTTGTTTTTTCCCCAAAAGCTTATCAAGGACTCCTGAATCTTTCCCTACATACTCCAAACAGCTAGCGGCCATAATCACTAGAAAGCAGAAGATGTTTTATATAAAGCCCTTGTTTAATAATGATACTCATTGTATCTAAATTATTGCAGCATCAAGATTACACCTTCAGGAAATTGCACAGTTGGAGTCTTGACTCCCACCGTAAAATGCAATATGCAGAAAAACAGCGTATGAACCATTAATCTCCGTTCCTCACAGCTTACATGTCCTCAGTGATAGAGAGTTTTCCAGTTCTTCTACAGCAAAACGGGGAAGAGGGAACCACAAACAAACTGCATACCTTGAGCTTTGAGAATAGCTGCTTTTCCTCGCCCAGCGCCAGAGCCCTGGTTTTTATTCTTCATGCTCTTTAGCATAGGAGCGTTCTTCAACATATCTGGTAAAATGAGAAACCGGATCTTGCTGCCTCTGATGTAGACCTGTTCCAGCTGCGCCACTCGTCCGTCTCTGTATGTCACTGTTATGTTGGACATCTGGAAAGTAAAAGTAAGTCAGTGCTCACAGAGGCCTTTAACACAGTCTGTGATCCTATTTCCCTTGCCTGCAGAATACACAGCCAGGATTCAGGTACCAAAGCCAAAGACTTTCCAAGCATACTGCTTTCTCATCTGGGGCTGCGACACAAAGATGCAGGACCATTTAAACATACTCCTATGGCTGCTGCTATTCAAGCAGACCCATGACTTATGCTTTCTCCCCAGTTGGTGATCCAGTTTTATCACCTTTGTTTGTTTTCTCATATTGAATCAGTTTTAATAAAGCTGATCCAGTCCTAACTACAAAGGAAACATTTTGATTTCAACAATACCTTAAAATACGTAAAGTTGATAAAAATTAAGTCCTTTTGGAATGACTAAAGTAAGATGCATCAAAAAAACCGCTTTAACTACTTGAATCAAGGTTTATTCTTACACTCAGTGTTTTTTAACAAGGAAGTCGAGCAGAAACCGTTCACAGAACAGAATCTTAAGAACCCTGATATTATTAACAGAAATGCCTAATTCAACTCTAAAACTGGAAAGAATAAGCTCTGGCCTCTTCAGAGCACTCAGTAATCCTGAATCCATTGCACTACAGTAAGGCAGTATACACACACAGCAGTTTGCTTTATCCTAAGAATAAAAGCTACAGTCTTTCAATCATGCTGTCTATGAGCTAGCTATCAGCCTGCCCAGGCACAGAGCAGAGAGCCCTCCCTTCGGCCTCTTGAAGGAGGTGTACCTGACAATTCATGTTGTCTTCAGCTTCAATGAGTTTGCCTCGGTAAACTTCTCCTGTATTGGTTTCGCATGTCACAATATGGCCTTCGGCCTCATGCAAGACTTTAATAGGCACTCCGATCGACATGTTTGCAGTGCTGTGGCTCTACACCTGAGACAAGAAAAAACAAAAGAAAGTTGCTGACCAGATTTTACCTACACAAGCTACGATCTCTCTCATAAAGTAATTTTTTCTCTTGCTCAAACACATGGTATGCTTGGAGAATGCACTCATAGAACCTGCTTAGAAAGATGCTCATGGGAAGAAGTGAGCTGAGATGAGCAGAAGCGGGTGTTTTCCAGGTCTCTTCTGGCCTAGAAAACTCACTCGCAAGGTACCAGGTAACGGCACACACGTACAGCCACGCACACCTCAAGCAGAAACAGCTACAGGTACATAACGGTGCAGCCACCCTGCCCCACCGCGCTCGCACCCCACACCACACCATGCAAGTTGCACGGGCACCTCTATACCCAGCGCACATCACCCACCAGCCCCGGCACGACCTCCTTCACCCACAGACCGCAGCCCTACCCCACGGCAGAGATGGGCCTCAGGCGGGCGGGGAGCTCCCCACGGCACCTTCAGCACCTCGGGCGTGCGCGCCCGAAGGCGGCCGCAGGGACACGGCTCAGCCCCGCGCCCGAAGGCGGCCCCGGGGGCCCGGCTCAGCCCCGCAACCCCCGCTCGGTGCGGGCCCGCGCTCACCCCCAATGGCTCCTCCAGCGTCCCGCCCTGCACAGCGCGCCGGAACAGGAAGGCAGCGGCACAGCCCCTTCCCTTCCTTTCCCTTCCCACCCGACCGAACGGGTT
>JAOEHY010029339.1:0-36789 GCA_025447955.1 Psilopsiagon aurifrons | reverse complement strand
GAGCCCATTTAGTTCGTTCTGCTGTTTAAAATTGTATAGCTGGGCGGGGGGAGCCGGGTGGGTGGGAAATCACAAGCAATTCCTCAAATAATTCTCATAGTCATCCATGTGCCTAGTGTGGGAGGAGGGGGACAGAGTACTGTATACCAGTGCCGGCTGTCCCAGAGATACTTCTGAGAGCCTGTAGGGATTGTTACAAAAGGTATATACTTTGCAGGGTCCTGCACAGACTGCACAGCTGCACAGAAATTCCTGTATAGTTTATAATCTGCGCAAGCCTGTGTTGTCTCTCACTAGAGTCTGTTCAGAGTATCAGAGGTTCCCAGGAATGCTCCCAGAAGCTTTTGGCTCAGCATGAGTCACTAAGTTGAGTGGTTTCTTTGAGTCTCTTGTAGCAATCATCCTGAAAACTGCAGAAGAGGAGCCTGCAGGCTCTGTCAGAGTTCCTGAAGGGCTCAACTTGTACAGGAGTCATGGCTTGGCCTCCAAAAACATTTATCTGAACGAACCAAGACACATTTACCTCAACCTTGCACACATTTAAGGTTTCTCCAATGAGATCACAAAATCTGCGAGATGCAGCTGGAAATTTAAAGCCTTCTCATGAAAGTTATCCCTTTGGTGATTTCCTAAAGTCTTTTTTAAATTGTAATAAACCCTTGGATCCCTAAATGAAGATTAATGCCCCTTTCCTCTTTGAACTAGATGCTTAAATCAGTTATGTAAGGGCAAGTTTCCTCCTCCAGCAGTTTACAATATACGCACACAGGTTATGTTGTCTGCAGTACAGGATGCACTCAAATACTCCAGTATTTGATATATCTCTAGAACAGTTACCTCCTGAGGAAAGACTGCATTTTTTGAGACCAGCTGATTTTTCAGAAATAGCAAATGATCCATGGGGCAAAAAGGCAGATTTCTCCAAAGGGGAAATAACAGTGTTCTTAGATTAACCTACAAAAATTATAATTTCCCAGAAACAAAAATGAAAGAAGAAATTCCAACACCCACCAAGCCCCTTTATTTTGCTTTTGAAGACCTGTACCCTGATATTCCCTACTTACTTTCTGAGGACTTGCCTACCTTTTACATATTAGCATTTTTAATGCTTCTTACTAGCCAAAATATTCATTGGGTTTCTTATGTTCCAGGATGTTGCTTCTTCTGAATCTGCAACTCCTCTTACAGTGCTTCTCCCTAATAGCATGTTGAATTCATGTAGTTTATAGTCAATGGTTCCTAGATTCCTTGTAGTGCTTAAATCTTCAATGATAAGAAAGATACGGTAGGAGCATTTGCCAGCTTGATCTCCCTGCTGTCTGGACAAAAACAGACCAAATTTTGTTTTTTACTTATTTCAGGACTTCAGACTATCAGCCTGTATAATTAAAGTTGGGATTGTTAAATACACTGAAAATATATTTACCTTGCAAATGTTTCACCTATTAGTTATTCCACTTCAAACTCTTCAGCTCTGTGGTGTTACTATTTTGTTTTGGTTTGATGTTTATTCCTTTTAAGCTAACCCCAAAGAATTTCACTCTCACCCAGTGTGGTTATCAAGCTGTAGTTTGTTGGTATTGTAAATATTTGTGATCTACAACTCCCTTCTACTCTTCCCAGCTTCTTCTTGTATGTGTTGATTAATAGTCCTTCTGTATTGATATTCCTTTTAGGGGAATTAGGAATGCCCACCAGATAATCATCTCCATCACTTGGTAACACTGCTGCTGGTCTGTTGTATAACTCTTGTATAGGGACGCTTGGTATGTAAATACTCCCCTTAATCTTCATCTTTTGTTTCAAGGATAAGCCAAACCAAAACAATAACAAAACCTCCTTTATTTTGTATGCTGGGAGCACATGCCATTAATATTAATTAATTTATTTATTTAAAGTTGGTAAAAGAATTTGCTCTTAGCCTGGGAATGCGACTGCCAAGTTTCCTGCCTGCAATTTGTTACGGCTCAGTAGTAAACTCGTGAAAATAGGAATTTGAAATGGAAATAGTGACAGGCCTTTTAACTACGCTATAATAAGCAGGGTGTTTTATCCTGCATACTGTACGTTGCTACACAATGGCAGCCTATCATAATGTGCATGGAAAACAAACAGGGTCTCTTTAGATCACTCTCCTGGCTAAAACTGGGCAGACAGAGGAAGTAAAACAGGCTGAAAAGACAAAAGACTAGAAGGTCAAGAACACCACACCCAGACCTAAGCCCTTCTGTTAACAGAGCAGAGCACAGGGATCTTGGAGAACTTGAATTTGAATAATTTGTCTTTGATCAGCTTGCCATAAAAAAAAGAGGTGTAGTCTGCTACACTGCTAAAGGGGGTAAAGAAGGAGACTTTCCCTTAAGTCTTAAGCTGCACATTAATGCATCCAGGCCTGCCCTGTTATGAAGAACAAAGCTCCAAAAAGTATCTATTTCTTGCAAATGTTTATCTGCCTATAATAGTAAATTCCATGTAATTTTGCATATATAAAACACATTAAAGCTGGTTTGCATACTAGCTTTCAAGCACCAGTTGTAAACCACAATTTTTCAGAGCTGAACATCCAGAGCCTCCACCAGTCAGCTGGGTTTCTCCTGCTTTACACCTGTGTAAATGTCAGCAGTGCTACATCTTTGTGAAAATAAAATACTACTATTTTTTACAAGGCAGTTCGTAACTAAGAGAATAACTGAATCATATGTCCAAAACAATCTCTGGGGCTTGAACTGAGCACTTCTGGTTTGCAGCACACATGCTTAAATGCCATATATTGAACTGCCACATCATGTCTATTTTTACTAATTGAGTTTACTTACTTGTGTTTGGGCACCACACCAGCTACTCAGCAAGTCCAAGAGATTAATGTAAAAGCCTCTGTGTTTAAAAAGTATAGGCACCCTAGATTTACAGCTGCTTAGAGGGTGGCTGACTACTGATCCTGATGTCTTTGAGTACCAGATGGTTTTGTGAGCTGCAATGATAATGAAAATGATATAATTTGCCTCTTAACATTAAAATAAAGCAGAGAGGCAGAACAAAAAAAAAGAAAATGTAAATAATGTATTCACCTTCAACAAATAGCATACCTGAACATGGGGAAGAGGTGGAGGGAAGCCCAGGTAAAACTGAAGGCTATCAATAGCCTTGAAAACTTACATGAGGAAAAACTTGCATAAAATAACCCAGCCTGATCTGGACTGTGAAAGCATTGGCCCCTGTAACAGTAGAATTTATAGCTTTAATCTTCTTAAGAGCTGCATGGCTCTTCTCACATGCGGGGAAAACAGATTTGATGTTTCTGAGATTAAAACTACTGAGCTGAACTTTGCTTGTTATTGGCCAGAAGCATTTGGAAACCTAATAAAGCATTCCATTAAAATCTTGGCATTTTAGTAACACAAAAGAAATAGGCTTGAAGAAAATGCAACTCCAAGGCAAAGGACATGTTTTTAGGGGGGAGACTGTGGAATTTGGATTTTAATGAAGTTTGCAATGACTTAAAAATATATGATAGGAAAAGCGAGGTAAAATGGAACAATAAATGCTTGATGCAACTAGCAATGTACAGTTCTTTGATATTTAAACTTCATTTCATTTGAAGACTTTGTTCATGTTCTTCTAAATTCCGTACTTTTGTGAGTCTGTGAGTAGCTGGAAAAAGTACAACACTAGTCATGAACTAGCTGTGTGGTCTCTAACAGGTAACAAGTAAGGCCTGATTGCTTGGACCTATGAGGAACCACAACCACAGCTGTGATCAACATGAGCTGCTTATGTTCTGGACTTCAGATAATCAACTTTACTCCAAAAAAATAATGATAAAAAAATAGGCTAGCTAGCTGTTAAGGCTGGCTAGGCTACAACTTGAGCTGCACAGGAAGCCCAGGCTGAACACAGCTATGCACCCATAGTCAGTACATGATTTGATTTGATCTATGAGGACACAACTAATTTTTCTGCAGAAAGAGGCTTTATACTCATGGAGATGGTATGATCTATGAGTTCAAAGCTGTAGCACAACTGACAAGGGTGGTGATCTTGTCAGTTCTTGGTAGAACCTTGTACAGTATCATTTGGGTAAATGAGATGAGAGCTGCACTGTTGAGAGCCCTTGCTCGCCTTCTCCAACAAGTTACGGAGAAAAGGAGCTTCATAAACTACTGCTTTTACTGTGCTCTGCGGAGAAACAAAGAAACAGGAATTAAGACTTATAATCAAGCATAAAAGAAGTAATGCTTCATAACCAACACTGAATATGATAGGCCTCTTGAAAGGGTTCATTGAAGAAGTTTGGGGTTTTGTCACAAGGTAAACATTCATTCTAGTATGCTTTGAAATAGCTCAGTCCTGTCTGTGCTGGCAAAGCCAACCATGAAAGTTTCACCAGAGTTTGCCTGCACACAGTTATATCTAATTCAGCTTTTCCAATTACAGTCTACTTATAGGCTGCCCTATAAAAGCAGCAAGTACATAGGCTATCTGCTGGAAGGCTTGTGGTTAAAACCCTGGGAAGCCTGTAGTGATAATCAGGTAACGATCAAATGCCTACAAATAAATTTTAGCCTGGATTTACCCCACCCAGAGAACCAGAGTGTTGAATTTGATTGCACAGCTGGTGTGAATGAGTCCCTCACAGGTAACTCAGGCTCATCCCACCGTAGATGACCGTGGAGAGTTCACTGATGCAATTCCATTTTCTGCCCTTTCAAAAGAAATTCCCCTTTGCACAGCTGAACACTGCAGGGTGCTCATAAACTGGCTGCTAGTGTGTGGCTGGTGTGCTTTTTTTTCATGTCACTAACGTATGAAGAGCTATCTACTGTAACAGATGCTCTTTGACAGTGCAAAATAATAGCACTCAGACTTAAACTGTAAATTACAAACAATCCTCTAACTAAAAATTGAATACCCAGAATGGGGACTCTTTGTCAACCAAGATATTAGTAAATCAAGCTGAGGAAGATAAATTATTCACTAAAGCTAAAGTAACTAAAATTTCATTCAGTAAATGCTACAGTCATCGAGTTCTCCTGTTCTTTGCTGTAATTAGTCGATAAGAAAGAGAATAATTGCAAGCAAAACACAGTAAGATCAGTTATGTGTTTCCTTGCTGTGTAAAAGCAATAGAAAGTGTTTCCATCCTTCCTTTTTATTAATTTCTATTGGTAGAAAAGTTGCTGTATAAATACTACTGGTATGGCGCCTGGCCACATCAAGACAGACATTTCCAAGAGGTTTTGTAATTATTTTTTCCCCACCAAACCACACACAGGTCCATGAATTAAAAGTGACTTTGTTAGCCTAGTGGTGCAGCTGCCATGTATTTGATTACAAACTTACTAGTACCAATGCTGAGGAGGGGGTTACAAGATAAACTGAAAATGAATTCAAGCATAGGTTTCTGCGCAGAACATCCCTGGTAACCTGGCTTCAAAAAGCATTCGACATACAAAGATGACTGGGGCTTTTTTTGACCTTCAAGGAAAATGCATTCCTCCTGTTCTCGCTATCTGTTAATGAAATCCTGCCACAAAGTTCTCCAGCAGCATATGCTCAGGGCACATACCCTAGATTACAAGGTCTGCAGCAACATCTGGAGTACCTATGACATCTGAAATCTAAAGCTTCTTCAGAAAGAACATGGAGGACTATGGGGGAGCATGGGTAAAGAGATGTACACTGTGTTACATAGCACAGTCCTGCCCCATAATGGCAGCCTCTCGGGAATTTCTAAACATCATGGTGGGGATGGTGAGCACAAAGCTGGCCTTACCAAATGCATGCAACTGCCCATCACCTGCATGAGGGGTAAAATGAGTTAGCAGTTCATCATTTTCTTCAGCATGCACTGGAAGACATTTCTGTGTTGCTTAGATCAAGGTCAAGCTTGCAAGGCCTGATTCTTATGGCTTTGGAAGAAACAGATATGTGGGAAAAGAGTCTAGCAGCTATCTGCAGGCAGGATTGAATACTTTGTATTTTATGGGGCTCCTGGGTGGGAGTCTCCAAATTTCTCAGCATGACAAATGCAGCCAGGTTTTATCACATGCATTTGCACTGTCTGCATCTCCTACAGTACCTGGTGCTAGAACCCAAACGCCAGAGCTGAACAAACCTACACATGGGTAAAACTGCCTTATGTAGGTCTCAACTGCATGCATTAAGGAAGCAGGACTAACTGAATGGCTGTTCTCTGAGAGCTGAATTTACTTTCTCTGTCCTACGTTAAGTAGTGAAGCAGGAATCAACCCCAACCGTTTTGCCAGTGCTAGTTCAGGGCAAGCCCAGAGGCATAGTTTGAGTGCTCAGGGAACTTCACAGCATTAAAAGACTTAGCTCAGGAAATGCAAAGGGTTAGGCCTGCCCTCCAGAGCCTGACAAAAGGGTGTTTGCATACACTGAGGAAGGAAGCTCCCTCCATTGCACAGAGCTGTCTCTGTGGCTCTTTCCCATTTCCCTAGAGATCCAGGGTATTAGTGTGCAAGCTATGATGAAAACAGCAGATCAGTTAGCATGCAAGGGGACCTGATAGTTGCAGTCAAGGTTGCTTTAGATAACATAGCAAAAGGACCACTTGCCCTGGCCCCTCAGACTGCCACCACCCTCCTATATGGGATCCAACCCATCCGCAGGTCAGGTGGTGGGAAGTGCCCTCAATCTCCAGTCGCTATAGCTGACAAGTGAAATGAATCCATCAGTCTCATTTTAAAGCAAAGTACAAAATCACTGTGCAAATCTGCCACGATGGGCAGTTTGTGCCCCTGATGCAAGCTAAACCTCACACAGCACACAGCAGAAGGATCATAAAATAAGAATTGAAGTTCAACAAGGAAGCTGGTAATGAAGAAGCCTGCCCAGACTATGCCCGATTCTAGCCAGAATTACGTTATCTTCTAATTTTAGAACAGCTGAAAATTTTTCCCAGACCAGAAGTTGACAAGAGGCTGAGCAACGCCAATGTCATTAAATCTTTGTTTTCAGGCACAGTGTTGTCTCCACACTGCAAGAAGTTGTTTCAGCATGTGAAATTTTACAGGAAGGCACATACTGTCGGTGGATGCCCATACAGGGAGCTATGTAATATGCTGAAACCATCTGGCATTTCGCGGTTTTGCAGTATCAGTCAGACGCACTGTCTGGAAACACAGGGCTCAAACCCAGAGTCCTTGATTCAGGTCAGATACCTACAGACGCCTGTGGACATTTGGCCGGAGTAAGAGCTGAAGAATAAAGCACTTAATTAGGCGGCTGAAGTTTCTGATTGATTCCAAGGTCAGCCAAGCTAGAAGACTATTACTGCTTAGGAAGTTTTAGTAAATGCAATTATTATGGCACATTTCATATAATACATGGTCTTCATGAAATGCTCCAAAATATCATTATAAAGACTCATTCTGTTTTGGCTATGCTTTGTACCTTCTGACTAAGGAATAGGCCAGCTGATGTGAATCCCAGTGTAAAGCTTAGTGAAAACTACCACTGAAATTAATAGAGCATAGTTGCAGAAGAATATTTTGTATAGAATTACCTTCTCTGGAGTGCGAACAATGCTGCTGAAAGCAGTCTCTGGGTTACATTATTCCTGTGATCCAAATTTTTTTAACCAGCTGATGTCACTAGGGAGATTTGAAGTCTTTATAATTACCGCTCAAGGCCTAGAGGAAGGGGGGAGGAAAGACAATGAAATTATGTTTCATATGTTGATTCAGAGAGTAACCTGCAGCGGCCTGTTAACTTGTTTCATCTATCAGGAAAAGCAAATTAATTCTGTATCCAGTTGGTTTTATGACTGGCAGCTCAATTTGCTTTCCCAGTTAAGCAGGGAAGAAAGTGGCCTTTTGTCACAAACAATTGCTTCCTGCAATGCTGCAGAATAAGATGTAGAATAGGCAAAGAGCTTTGGATACAGCTTCCAATGTCCTACTAAGAAGTAAAATTTCTTTCTTTCATCTTCCCTCAGAGAAGGAATTCAGGTTATGCTCTGCACTAAATTAAAGTGTTATGCTCAGTTATGTACATGTACAGCTTTGAAAACTGTTCCTGCTTCTAGGTCAAGGGCTCTCCCTGTGGCCGGGTGCCAGCTTTATCCCTGGACTCCCATAATCCCTTGAAATAAATCAACTTTCCATTGAAATCCTCTGCCAGTTCCACTTCAGAGTAAAATGTGCTGTCTGTAGCATGATGCTCTTTAATACTTTTGTGGAAACAAAAAAAGAGAAGAGAAACAATGTGGTCATTGTGTACTGGATACAGTTCAACGTAACCCACGTTGTGTGTATCAAAGGCTATCTTTGTATGTTGCACTAACCCCAGATTTCAGCTTTTATTATTAGAACTATGAAAAATACCTTCAACCAAAGGAGTAATTCGACTGGTTGAAAAGGATCCCAGCTTGTGTGCATGTGCATGTGTGTGTGTGTGTGTGTGTGCATCCCATTACTACGCTGCTCACGTGGACTGAAGTGTGTGGATGCACTATACTACTTCCCGGCCTGGGCAGATGAAGCCCTCAAAGATTTTTTTTCTTTCCTCCCCTTTTTCTTTCCCCACTCTAATATCAATTTTCTTCTCTGTGTGTTATAAATGAACCTGAATACATTCACACGTTCCTGTAGAAGACTAAAAGCTGTCACTTCATTTCGGGGAACCAGGCGGCTTTAAACTCAGCTGCAAGAAAGCCCAGATGCTACTACATCTCCAGGGGAAACTTAGCTATTCAAAAAGGGGGAAACTTCTGAACAATAACAACAAAATAGATCTTAAAGGTGCTGCTGCTGTTCTGCTGCTGATGCTGAGGTCAGTACTTTGGAGAGTGGGTGCCAGTCAGAAGCTGCAACACTCTCCTCAAAAGACTGACATTTCTGAAAAGCTCTGCTTCTCCCCAAATCTCAGTAACTTTAAATGGTCTGCCAGTTAAATCAGAACAGCCTGGTATAAAGCCTCCAATTTTCTGACAACCTTTATGTTCTCTTGGCTCCTACAAGGCCTTAAAGCTGATCGTGTATAATCCTGAACTGAATGTAAAATAAATATGAAAACCTGTCATGATTTTACCGTTTTCCAAAGGATATTTCACTAAATAAAAAGAGCTCCATTTTTGGCACACAAATGCTCCATAAAAAAATCGCAGTTAGTTCTTTAAAATAAAGTTACACAATGCAGTGCCAGACTCTGCCCTCCAAAGCTCCCCCCTGAGCACTGGGGAGCAGCTGGCTGCGTCCCCTAGAGCCAGCTGGCCCAAAAGGCCCTCGGCTCCTTTCTCCTGCACAACTGCTGTGTGAATTGGGGCAATGACACTGGCCCTGACCCCTGAGGGTCCCTCCAGCATAGAAGCCAGGGGGAAGTTCCCGGGTGTCATCTGAACTGGTATACAGCCCACGGTGGCCAGCTAAATGCAGCACTGGCAATTGCTTCCATGCTTGTGGTGCATATACAGACTGAACAAATTGTGGCCCAGAACTTACCCAGCCTGCATGCCCTTGAAACCCATTGCCTAAGAAAATAGCAATTGTTTGCGGAAACCTCTTCTGCTAAGCCTGCATTATTTAGCTATCTACATTAGCTGTGCGTCAAGGCATGGGCTATAAGCTGGAGTGTCCCCAGGACTAAAGCATGGAAATGAGTTTAAACCACTGACAAACAAGAGCTGATTTCAGGCTCCACTGGCTTTTCAGACTTCAAAAAGATCTGCATGTCCAGAGCACAGTTACAAGTCAGAGACAGACACATCTGTTTAGAAAATTAGGACCTAAGCACAGCAATCTGGACAAGGGACACGAGGTGCATTTTGACTGAGGCCATGACCAAACTAACAAATTTGCTACCCATCAGGAAATCTAAGATACCCATCCTGCAAGTCTAAGGGTAGCTCACAGTTGAAACCACTGCAAGTTTTGTTTGCACTATACTGTTTGGGTGGTTGGGAAGGAGGAAATGGAGACAAGGCAAGGAATCAGTTCAAAAAGGGAAAATCTGTGTTGTCACTCAACGTTTCCAGGTTTGTCTGCAGAGATCTTCCATCCAAGGCAACTTGCAGGTTTTTAGTGATACACACCTGCCTCTCTTATATTCTCCTCTTGGAACAGGGTGCAAGCAATTGCATTGAATATAAAAACCACAAGTAAACCATACACCTAGGGCTTTACTTTTAAATCAGACTGATTGAAACTATCTGGTTTTCCCCTATAAAATCTCAGTGGACAGTTTCTTCAGTTAGCTTCACCACCTTCAGGCCTTCCCTTTAACCGAAGAGTGCAGCCGAACCCAAAAATTCAAAGCAAAACTCAGCTGAAACCATTATGTTTCATCTCGTTACATGTCAAAACCTCAAACTTTGTGTACACAGGGCTCAAATTATAAACCGATCAGGCTCAACCCCAGAACTGGACCCAAGTTTGCCTAGAGAGCCTGTGAATCTTTTAGAGAAGCTGATATGAGATTCAAGTTCATAATGAATTGCAAACCCTGAGTGGGCCAGGGGACTTTTCCAAGGTCAAACAGTGAGTTAGAAGGGGAGCTAAGAAGAGAACCACAACCCTGGCAACTTCACACACTTTGCTACCAGAGGTAGAAACTCACTCTGCTTGATCTTCACTCTGTATAGCCTCCACCAAGCCACTCAAAATAACCACTTTTTTTGCCTGTTAATTGTTTTAATAAGTCACATGGCAATGAATGACTAAAAACTACATCATCTCTCTAAGGATTCAGCTGCGGAAAAAGCATCCATTTAGCTGCAGGGTAGTTATTACTGCACTGCTTTGATTTTGCTACACAATGCACACCCTGTTTATTGAAATGCTTACATGCTGCTTCGGGTGAAATCATCATCATTTACAGGTATGCTCTGAAGCTAAAGAGATGAGCTCACATCCATGCACCTAGACCCCAAATGAGCCCTGACCACTTATCTGGTTCTCCACAATGCTCTTGGCTGTTGGTTAATGCCCCTTTGGACATTTTTTAACACTACCCAAGACTCTGCATCTAAAACATGAAAATAAAATTTCAAGGTAAGAAAACACAATTGCAGTTACAGTACCTGCCCCTACCAGTTACTCTGCTGACTGCCACGGCACAAGGCTAACTGGAAAGCACTGGGATGATTTCAAGTTTATAGTATAACATAATATAGTCCTTTGGTAACTAGACCATCATGCATGGAGGGGTCACTTACTTGCCTGTTTCATATCAATACTAACAAAGCTTAAATTCTAAGACTTCTGGCAATACTGCAAGCAACTGTTCCAGGAGCTAGGCTTGATTCTGAAATACCATCAGGGCTGAGGATTGCTTCATATTGCTTCCTAATAGCCCCTGCTGTTTGACACCTGGAATGGCATTAAAGAGCTCTGGCACTGTAAATAGAGTTCTCTACCAATAATTGAAAGTGCTTCTACAAGATGGGAAGAAGACAAGGAGGATCAGCATTCAAGGACTGAGTCTGTTTAAGATATTGAAAACATTTTTGTGGGGTAAGGGATCAGCGTTTGAAAAGTAACGTATGGCTTACACACACACAGCAAAAAACCCTGAGATTCCAATACATACCTTTTTCTCGTTCAGGTTAATTAGGAGGTTGCTGTACTCCAAGCTAGTTTTGCTTGCAGGCAAATTTCTTTGGCGCTCAGCTGCCAGGATTATATATAGGGCTAAGCTTTCCCACCATATCACTCTAATATTAAAAGAATTTCTCTGGCTTCCTGTTAAACCATGCACTGATTACAAAAACCTTTTGCTTATTTAGGGCCAGATTCAGTAAAAATTCTGTCCAGCTTCTGCATCATGGAAGGCCACAAAAGCCCTGAAATATTTTGGTTTTGAAGTCTGTGCAGGCTTCCATGGCTGGGATGCTGGGTAACTATTCCAGTCAATGTGGTCCTTATAAAACTTTTTAAGGTCCTGTTCCATATGGACGTAGTGATTTCTCTTTATTCTCTCCACTGTGGATTACAATCCACTTCAGAGAATCTCTGATTTATGCCTCTAGCTACAAGCTAAATCCTAGAGGAATAGGCCCTTTTCATATCAGGTCACATCCTCTGCAGAACACTGACAGAGAAATTAGTGTTTCTGAAAAGAAAGCACCACTTACAAAAATCTGGTATATTTTGCAAGCTTTATATGAGTATAAGTGAATGGTAAATCTAAAAGGAAATTCAATAAACTACTCATTATCTATATTCATATGACTAAGCTACACATGGAACGTAGCTTTTATCCTCCATAAAAAATGTACAGATGTTCTATAGAAAACTGTATGAACAAACTTTAACCTCACGACTGCTATTATTTTGTAATAAAAGGCTTACAG
Source organism: Psilopsiagon aurifrons (assembly GCA_025447955.1). NCBI lineage: Eukaryota > Metazoa > Chordata > Aves > Psittaciformes > Psittacidae > Psilopsiagon > Psilopsiagon aurifrons. Next base: position 24,476 of record JAOEHY010029339.1, on the reverse strand, counting down.
CATAATGTGAGCTTTTTTTAGAATTTAAGTTTCATGTGAGTAGTGTGTTGTTAATTTAATATTAATGCAATGCACCAGGAAGAAGTCTGCACAGAATCTCAAAGAGAGAGAATCAGAGTTCTGCAGACAGGAGATTTGTGGCATGGATTTTATCTGTTTCAGCACTCAGCACAAAATTCATTGACCAGGATTCCCATTTCCACAGGGCAGTGGATTCATATATAGATGTTTCCACATGCCTCGGTGTGAGGATTTTGCTGCAGCGTTCCCGCTGCTGTTCCTGGGAATCATGTGGTTAAGTCACCTTGCACTGCACTGAAAATTTACCTCTCACTGTCAAGTGCATATGAATGAGCTGCTTTTTCGGGAACAGCAAAGGAAAAAAAGCATCCACTGAATAAACTTTTGAATTTCTTTTACTGAACCATCCTTCAGGTAGCAGGTGCAAAGGCTTTCACCAAACTTGCAGTCTGCAAATGCAGTGCTTGCTTTGCTTGCACCACAAACAAGTTAAAGTGGGGGAGCAGAACAGAAACCCAGTTTCATCCATACAGTCTTCCTCTCCCAGTGCCTGAGCCCTCTCCTCTGCAGCATCTGCCATTCAGAATACCTATCTTCTATTTCTCCAAGGAGTCAGTTCACTGTCTCGTCTCCCAATGCATTGAAGTAATTTATGACTCCCATTATTATAATCGCTTAGCAGCTTTGCATGTAAAAATAGTAACAATAATCTCTCACACTTTTCCTTCCTTAGCACCCCACAGCAGAAGAGTTTGATTAATCCTGTAGGGGTTACACATGCATTTGTGTGTTTATATAACTTACAGAGGGAGTTCGATGTTTTCTGAAAGCAATGAGGTCTACAGACATCTTATTCATTGTAGAAATACATTTCCTCTGTCTAGATACTGCTTCTGGGAAAGTCCTGTGTCCAGAAGCATCCTTCTCTCACCTGACAGTTTTGTCAATTCTGTGAAATGCACTCATGTGCTATCATAAAGGAAAGCTCAATCTCAGAAATGTTGAAGGCCATTTCCTTGGAAGCCTTCCAGGATCAAATTTGTTTGAAAACCTACCCAGGACTACATGCAATGAAGCAGAACTTCCATGCATAGCAGAGAGGAAAAAAATGGGGAGACATTTGTGAACCTATAGCAATGTGTGCACAGTAAAGCAGCAGACTGCTCCCATTTTTTCCAGTTTTCTGAGCATGTGATTTCAAATGCAGTTACCATGTAATGTGGACCATCACAGCTGCACTGCATCCAACGGAGAGAAGACTACAGTCTGGTCCCTGCAAAATGGAGACGGAGCTTTCCTATTTCTGTGCATGTTCCACGACAACTACTAAAGCCCAAAAGTTCACAGAGGTAGAAAACCACCAAAGGCCCTCAGCACCTGAAATAGTTACAGAAGGAAGGATTTCAGAGTACTCCTCAGTTGGCATCTAGGCCTAAACTGCTAGGAAAATTTTGATTAGTTTCTCTAAAGCTATAATTTTAAATCCATTTTACTTAAATTGGTATAGAAAACAGGGTGGACATTCTCATATTTCAGTGTTAAACCCTGTCTGTTTTGCTTTAAATCTATTTAGGAGCTAATTTGGTATTTGCAAATAACATGGTCTTAAGCTAGCACAGTCAAATTGGTTTACACATGATTTTAAGTAACACTGATGAAGCTATTTAATTCAACTGAGATCTTAGACATGTCTGGTTCACTTCTGGCCATTTGCTCTGCAGTGCAATGCCAACTTCAAGTAGTCACTAAGATAATTAGTGGAAAGCAGTAATTATGCTTGCAATAAGGAATATGAAAACCTAGATAACATCTACAGAAAAGCAAGCACTTCAGCTCACCATGTGATCTCCTTAGCCCTCCGATGGTTTCACATGTGCATGGGAGAAGCCTTGTCAGCTTCCAGAAGTGAGTTTGGACACAGGAAAACAACTGCTGCCTGTGACTCCTCTGGCTCCCCCTTAGGAGAAGGAACAGAATGATTTAATGGAGCTTCCACTGATACATACAGCTTTTCCACACAGGTTAGCAGCATCTGGTGATCAACAGTATCAAATATCAAGAGTGACCCAACAAGTAATTATGTTTCACTAGCCAAAGTTACAAGGACAGCCTCATTACCCTGTGCTACCCTGAAATCTGAGTGACAGGGCTTGAGTTACTGGCTGCCTCACAGCTGATGTTAGAGATTAATTTTTGTCAACCTGATTAGCAGAGGACACAGTTAAGGTTTGGGTGCTAGCCTGTAGGATCTCGCTCTTTGAAAGACAGAATCATGAATGAATCTTACCAGACCACACGTTAGCTGTGAGAGAAGATTTAAATCAGAGGACATCATAAATTCCACTTACTTATGCCCCAAATACCCTGTTTCCATGCCCATTTGCTCAAACCTGGAAAGACCGTGTTACATTTCTTCTCCTGATTTAGCTTGAGTGCCTGGGATGTTTCTGCAGGGGCTGTGAAATAAGATACCTCATACAAGAGAGGTGACAAGGTGAGTAGTGTCAGCTGAGGTTTATAAAGCAACACTAGGCTCCTTCTGTAACGTCAGAGGAGAAGGTATCTGGCAGTGGCAAGGTATGTTGCAGTGCTTTGCGTCCATGTCTGTGTCAGGCAACATTTCTGTCATGGCTACTCATGGGCTGTCTTTCAACTCTTCTGTTCAAGTCTTCCCTCATCTCCGAGAGGGACCGTAGGCAGACAGAAAAGCAGGGGTTGAAGGCTCAGCATGCCTGGCAGTAGTTGCATCTCTGTCTCCCTGATCTGTTCTGTTACTTCAAAATGTTTTCTAAAACCATAGGCAACACAAAAGACAAAAGAAATGTTGGGCTGGCCTGCTTTGTACTGCTCCAACCACATTCCCTTTTTGTGATCTGCTCATTCAACAGACTGGCTTACTGCCTAGGGAGCAAAGCTGCACAAGCTGATGCATCAGATCTTTCAGTCAGACTAACAGGACTGAACAGGGGTGGGAAGGGTTTGCCTCCTCCCTGCATCAGTGACCATTTCTTCCTTTACAACTGATCAGAAAAACATCTTGATGAAAAATACTTCCTGTGCAGTTCATGCTCACACTTGCAGTGACCTGGGCCTGCTTATGTATACCCTGGTCCCCTCTGGGGTAGCCTGAGAACTCTGCTTCACCAGCAGCCTTGTAACAGAGACCAGAACAAACTTCTTCCCCTCTGGCTCCAGTTTCCCCTGGTTGCCACCACACCTCACAACAGAGTGATGCAAGTCACAAGGACACTACAGGTTTTTTCTGTCCTCCCCCAACCTTTTAGGTGAGGAGCATTGCCACATCCCCCAGAAATCTCCACATACGCTATTAAAACAACCACCACTAGAAACGACTCAGGGCCTTCTATGCTCAAAGTAACAACTCATGGGCAAACTATTCATCTATTAAGATTTTTCATTAAAACAATCACTCCCAGCTGAGACTTATGAAAGACCCTGCCAGGCCAAAATGTCAGCACAGTTACAGTATTTATTATTACAACTGTCAGGCCAGAAGGGTTTGCTGCAGAGGATCCAGAAGGCGTGCTCAGGCAGCAGCTCCTGCCTATGGGCCAGCCGCTTCAAGAACAGGACTGGCAATTGTCAGATGTCAAGCTCTTGTTTCAGGTCCTGCCCTCTTCCCCTTTGACCACCATGGATCATTTCAGTCATTTAGCAACCAGCAAAGACCACATCAAGTAGGGTAAGCATCACGGTTATCCTGCCTCTAGAGCTGATAAAAGTCTTTGTCTCAGCGTTCCCTATTTTTAAGCTGCTATAGCATGGCTTCAAGGACTCATGACTGTCAATCAGTAGGGGAGGGACAAGCTGGAGGATGAGGTGTACTTCCCTCGAGGTGGTGGCTGCTTCCCATAGCCAAGTGCTTTGGGAGATTTAGCTGAGGGCATCCATAGGCTGCAGGTTTGTGTTCAGGAGCCACAAGCTGGTCCCGGTGCAAAGAGAGGATTGCACTTGGGTTTCATACTGGAGTTCATGGAAGTCAGTGGAAACTGAACTGCAGCCAAGGTGGAGAGCCATGTAGAACAGATGTCTTTACAGAGGACAAAACAAACAAAAAGAAATACTCAGAGCCTAAGTTGGAACCCTTGGCCACGCTAAATCTCTGAAAAGCCCCAAAGTGCTCTAGAGGGAGGCTGCCCGACACACTTAAATTCCACATGTATAAAGTAAAACACATTTGCATTGCTAATTTAATAAAGGACTTCTTGACCCGAAGTCAAATACTGGTGCAAGCCTTCTGCATGGAAAAGCTCTGATAAGCACGCTCTAACTCCCACTGTGAACGTTCAGTAATGCTCCTTTTTAAAAGTACATATGCTTCTCCTAGTGTCTGATGCTAATTATCTTATCAGATAACAGGCAGCCCTGTGCTGAGTAGGTATGTAATATATTAGCCTTGGGGAGGGGAAAGAGAAAAAAAAGCAAGCCTTATCTTTCAAGTAGATTTGAAACTGCATATGATCTCTCTGAGGCTGTGGAAACTTTCCTCTGCAGCACAGAGCTTATATAAGGAAGACAAAGAAGGGGGGGAAAAAAAAGGGAAAGGGGAAAAAAAAATCCCAAACCCGTACAGCTTTAAGGCTGCAATTCTCCAGGCTGTTCCTTTCTGTTGAATTTTCTCCTCTATCAGCATTTTGGAATGACATACAGGTTAAACCGTTCATCTGGCATGGAAAGCAGCTTTGGTAATTGCAAGTTTACATTACACTATAAATGAAGAGATTATAGTAAACGGATGAACTGTGTAAATAAAATATCACTTCTAGCTCTCCTTTGTGACTTGTATCCAATACCACTACTACTGCTTTTACTACAACTACTACTACTGCTAGGCTTCAGCTGACAGCTCAGCCTGAAACCCTTTATTCGTCTTTATTACTACTTCAGCTGTTTTGAGAGCAAAAAGGCATGGAGGACTTATTGGCCAGAGACTTTCTAACCTAGCAGGCTTGCCTGGGAAATCAATAGGCCGCACTCAAGAGCACAAAGATGGATTGTGAAGCTGCGGCTGGTGGAAGAAAGCACACTGCATCTGGAAGGACACGGAGACAGTCAGTTCTGCTCTGCCAGAAGCCTCCCAGACCGTGCATGTTTGCACACCAACCCCATGGCATCCTTCCAAGACAATTTGTGAACCTTGGTTCACACCATTTTCAAAGTAGGTCATACGCAGTAATCTCAGCCGAGGAGAGATACACTGTCAGCAGCAGTCGTTGCAAGGAGGGCGATAGCTACAACCAATGAGGGAGCTGGTGCGAGCAGAGAGCCGGAGCGCAATGAAAATGCTCGGTCTGGGGCCAGCTGCAGCAAGGTGCTTGCCTGGCTCCAACAGCTGACAGGCAAGCTCTAACAGACCCAGCCTCTTACCATTTATAGCTGTAAAAGGACTGACTGTTCTCCTGGACAGAACCAACAGCATGGCTTAAATATTAATCTGAATGAAAATACAGTAGGGGAAGAAATCTACCCTTTACTTAGCTCTGTGCTCCTGACAGCAGGAATCACAGCTAATTCTGAATTGAGGGATTTAAATTTACTATGAGCTTTGGATTTTTGCTCCCTAGCATGCCTGCCTCTGTGTTGACAGACAAAATGCAGGCTTGAAGGTAGATATGTTTTCGACAGCGAGGAACCCTAAAGCACTTAAACTTTCCTGCATTTTCCTGTATCCCTTGTGTGAGCTGATTTAGGAGCATGGAATCAGCAGTGGGCACATTTAAAGGTACGTATTTGAAAGATGGCGTCCAGGAAAACAAATGCAGAAATATAGTATGCATACTTGTTTTCACACTATAACAATATAAAGATCATCAGAGAATTACCAGTTTAAAGCAACAGCATGGAACTTTGCAGGCATAGGAGCTGTTAGGGACATGTTGCCTTTAAACACAGCCTGCACATCATCAGAGATGACTTGATGCTAGAAAGCTGAAGGATTGTCTGAAGAGTGCTACTGTGTTATGCAACTTCTTTAAAAAATGGGTTAATTTTTAAACACGCTGTTTAACCATGCTTTCAGTCAATAGTTACATGAATCTGAATGAAACACACTCTCTGAAGAAATCCACCCTAATATAATGTGTGTGCATAATTTTTAGCACCAAAGTCCACACAGAAACAGCAGAGCTGGACAAGCATTGCTTTTTCTTTTGAATCTGACAAGGGAAAGGACTGACTGTCCTCCATTTAAGAAGCTGTGATTTTTCCTTCTTTTCTTTCTTTCCCTGTGATATGTCAGGCTGGAAATCCTAAACAGAAAGGAGCAAGCAATTTCTGAAGTTATCACGCTCTCTGCAAAGAGAGAGAGGAGACAGCATGTTGTAGACTAGCAACAAGGCTTATCTCCCACCAAGAAAGAACTCACAGAGAATGACTTTCTGCTTCCAGGGAGTGACCTACCTGATCAATAGCTTGTCCAGGGAGCTGCAAGACATGCAGAAACATGCAACAATATGCTACTGTTATCAGCTAAAGGGTGCTGTAATGACTTTCTATGCAAATATATAGAAAAATCTATACATCCAGAAAGGGCTATCTTGGTACATCATCAAACAAACAGTCTTTATTCTCTAATACGGGATGTGATACTTTCCTGCCAGAATCATATTGCTTTCCTGTTATAGCTAAGCTTTGAGAGAAAGGTAACCAACAAAAATCCCTTCTGCTGCTGCCTCCCCAGAAGAAAACCCCTGTAAGAAAAATCGTAACAAAGAAAACCCCCAGACACATCACTATTTTTTCCAGAACGCCAAAGAAATCTAGCTGTGGTTACAAACAGGCTCAGTATTGTGCAGTTTCAAGTCATGTGAGTTTTATTACTTCTCAGGCTAACTTTTGCTTTTTCCCAGCCAGCTGCTGGCAGTTGTCATTTTAGGATTGAGAGCAAACTACTTAGAAAACAAATTTGTTCAGAAACCTTTTAAAAATTATTCAAAAAGAAAATAGAAAAAATCTTTTGTGTTTTTCATTCCAGCTTGGATGTAACCTCTTTTTTTCTTGTCTTTGAAAGGAATGAGTCTGAAATGCTAAACAGGTCACAGAGTAATTATGCATACACCTGAAAATTAAACACACATTCAAAGGCTTAACTAACAGCATATCCTAATTCATAACAGGTATATGCCACTCATTTTTTTTTTCCATGGTTGATAATTAGAGTGTAAGCAAAACTGAATCCCATCATACCCAGAGAAGAAAAGCTGCAATCGTTCTGCAGGGTTAAAAGGAAGGAGACAACAGCAAGGTGATACTGTGTTGATGAAGCTGATCTGATACTGCAGGGCAGCCACAGCAAGTCTTGTGTGTCAGAAATCTTGGTGTCTTGGACGGGGGGGGGTCTCTGGGGTTATTCGGAGAAAGGTCAGTCCTGAGTCTGGGCCTGAGCAGCTCAGCAATATCATTCCTTGTCTGAGGCAACCTAAGATCAAACCTGGATAGCTACTTTCAACACCACAAACCTCTGTTTCAATTCAAGACAAAGATTTTGGCAAATCCTTTTATATTCATTGCAGAGACAAATCTACTTTCCGGGGTATGCACACCATCTTGCTCTGTTGTTACTGAATATTTTTTGTTAGCTTACCATGTTTTCCCTGGCCTTGCATAGCACAGGTTTAGCAGCAGCATTTCAGGTGCACAAAAGGAATTGGATCCATATTTCCTTCATAAAGTGGAGGTCATTTGGGTTAGTAACATCTCTCTAACAGATTTACTTGGTGGTAAAACACATTTCTCTTTGACCTGGAGAGGAGAATGCACAGAGATGCAGAGATCAAAGGCACAGTGAAGAAGTGCAAAGGACCTCAGCATGGCCTTTAGAGAGGTGCATGGTGGCACAGAAGAACTGTGAACTAAGATAGCTGGTTTGTAAATGACCTGTCCACCTCCAACTAAGCACTTGTTGTGAGTGGGTTTGAATTTTCTGGAACAACCACTGCAGTACTCTAATAACTGGCATTGGTTAAAGGAGACCTTTGGCCAATGCCAAGTCTCAAGATGGATTATAGGAGGCCTAGATCAACATTTGCTTCCTTATCCTGAGTTCCCCTAGATCAGCTCAGGTAAGGACTGAGTGCCAAGCTATTATTTACTGTCTTTTGGATCTGCTGCTGCAGTGAGTTTGAAGAGTAGCATGACCCAGCTCTTCCCAGCTACCTTTGTACTTAGTGAAAACTGTGAAACTTTGTAAAAGCAGTGTGCCAGATACCCACAGTGTCAGGGACAGAAGCCCCACATGTCATGTCCCAGACAATTTTTAAACTGAGCTAAGGCTTTTCTCCTACTGAAAAGTTATTTTTATTCCCCCCTCCCTCCTGCCCAATGCAATGGTTTCTGGAACACTCTAGTTTGTCTTGAGGACCACACACTGTCTCTTCTGCCTATGATCAGCAGACAGCTATTGTAGGAGTAGGGTGGTTGTAAAAAAATGGGTTCATTTCTACTGTGTGTTCAGTAGCATGCACATACTGAGAAGGTTTTCCAAAACAGCACCTCTATTGCATTAGTGCTACTGCAAAGGTCTTAGGTGCTACTGGTTGTTCACTGTCTGGATTTGCAGCCAGAAAGAACATCCTCAACTAAGCCAAACAGTTGAAACCCATTAAAGGGAATATACTGTGTGCATAGTAAAATTGCAGACTGCATTTTTATTCCGCTCACCTCCTCCTCCTTCCCCTTATGCCCCTCAACTCTGCCCTCATGAGCACTGGAATAAGCCTGATGTGGCAACCCTAGGGAAGTCAATGGATTTATACTGATGTAACTGAAAGCAGAAGGTAGCTAAAAGGATCAAAGATCTGTGCTTGTGTATTACCCCCTGACATTTCTGTCCAAACTGCTTAGACCACCATTAGAATAGCAGTTTTAGTTTAGTATTTCACACCTCCTACACTCAGAACATCAAATTGTGTCTGCTCATTTGTGAGCCAGAAGAGCCTGCTCCTCCATCCCATTCATTCATGACAGGTAGCACAATAGCTGCCGCAGTCTGAAGTACTCCATGCCCCAGAGCCATGAGCGTAACTGGGCTTTTTTACACCATGAATCTCATCACCTTGGTTCAGCACCACCCAGGTAAATGTAACCCTTCAGTTTGAAGCACATGAGGTTTTCATGTGTTGGCATCAAACAAAATAACACGCTAATCCTTCTGGTATTAATCAAATGGGGCTTAAAAATCCATTCAGATGCTTTGTAGTTGCAAGATTTCCCTGGCAAGTGCTGACACCGCTCTCAGTCATGAATTCCCACAGAATCTAAGCTTTTGTTAAGAAAAATTTTAAAATTAAGCTTTATGGCAGCAAAACCCGTTTTTCCAAGCTCAAACTGAGTACAAACTGACGTGACATTGGCTTCCTGAATCTGTAGAGAAAAAGCTCCAGTGCTTGTGCTACTTCTCCACCCCAGCACTGCCAGCCAGCACCCACTGATGGAGACTGCCAAGATCTCAAAGATCTCAAGCTATTCTCTATTGGGACCCCATGGCATGCAGGGAAAACTAGCAACCCCACTAATTTCGTGCTAAAGCTTGCAAAAGCTAGAACTGGGGACAGGAATGGGCACTGAAATGATTCACAAGAGATGAAGATTCTTAAAGAAGGAGGCTGAAGGAAAGGATGAGTAACAGAAATAGCTTGCTTGCTTCATCTTCTAGAAAAGCAAGGAGGAGGGTGAGGGATGCTGAAATGAGAACACACTTCTTTCCCCCGCCCTGTGGCTATCAGGAAGTTGACAGGAAAAGAAAGACCCGCTCTGGTTCAACAGCTTGGAATGGAAGTTTCACACTGAACAAATACTAGCTATAAAATGAACTGAGGAACTGCATCTCCAGGCAGCCTCCTGCAGTAACTTCCTTGCAGAAATAAACCAAATTGCAAGTGCTGCTGAGCTTCTCAGGAAGACACCAATAGCAGCTTGCGATAGAAGTTCTTTCATCTTCCTCTAGTGCGTATACCCACATCAGCCTTGCTGGTATAACTGCATTTCTTAAAAACATGTTACTGATCTAAAATTGTGCAAATTCCCTTATATTTCCCCTAGTGAAATGGTGAACATCAGTCTGGGGATCATTTTTCATTCTACCATGGTATGTATTTTTGAGGAGGGTAAGTATCATAAAATAATAACAAAATGTTTGTGGTGATGGTTTTGGTTTGGGTTTGGGTTTTTTTCAGTCATAACCTGAATACCACACATTTCACTAATTCAGGTACTCTTCTCTTGGCCACTGTCTTATTCACCTGGTGAAGTCAACAGGAAATGCACAGCCTTGCTAGTATGTCACTGGTCAGTGGGACTCACACAATCAGTAAAACTGAGACTTTTCTCAAAGTAAATAATGTTGGGTTTATTTGTTGTTGAGTGTTTTTTTTTGGCACTCCATTTGATTTGGCTTAAGCCACATAATACAGAGTCCTGCCCATCTGTCCCACTTAATTATAATAATTGCAGAACTAAATTTGTTTCCAAATATCATTAATTAATATAATACTACAGGCTGGGTGGGTAAGGGGAGGAACTCCTCTGTTTCTGATTCCTAAAACCCCCATCAAACCAAAACAAGGTCTGGAAGATTTTACATTATTTTGCAGTGTCAGTGCTGAAGACTTGATAACCACAGAACATGCTCTGTGGTCTTTAATAATTTTGTATCATAAGCAAACATTGTTTGCTGGCAAACAATTTGCTAAAATATCTTAACTTGAATTTTTCTCTGTGCCAAGTAAGTAGGATTTGCTCCATGTAGGATAATTTACTTCACGGGACACATAAACCCTGTATGATGTATGCAATTAGAACTTTCTCACTAAACTGGTACCGTTAGGTAATGCAGTTCAGGCGGCTTACATTTGGTTGATTCAGATTGCTCTGACAAGCCTCAGGTAGGGGGGAGAAAAGCCATCTAGTGGACAAAAATGTAATTAGAGAGCAGAAAATACTTTTGGGTGTGAAGCCTTTGCTGGAGACCTCTTTTTTTTAAAACTTATTTCATCATCTGTCTGCAGTACTGCTTACTCAGGGATACTCTGGAAGTCTCCAGGAAACCAGGGTTTACTGGAGGGCAACAGCATAGATAGGAGAGATCTCTAAGCTCAGGTTTTTGACAGATCTTTTGATTAACAATTGTCACAAAACGTAGGAGCCGGTTCGTCCCTCCTATCCCGAACAGAGAATTTATCAGCATGTTTCTTACAATGCTGTGAGGGTCAACAGTCGGCTGAATATTTTATCACTGGATTCAACACTATGTGCCAAGCAGACTGGCATTGCCACAGGATTTAAATAGCTGAGGAGCTAATATTTAAACTTTTGTCCTATCTAATCCCAGAAAAATAAAGAGAGGAGGCTTGGAGGCTTCCTGACTGTAACCAGATAAGCCAAATGGCACTCAGAACAGCCTTTTTCTAAAATTAACATCGAGATGCTCTGGGACGGGAGATCAGGAAGGTCTGGGGAGTGCCAGGCAGATCAGCTGAACAATCGCCCTCACAAACACACATGTGCAGCTCATTCAGCATCTAATGTAAAAAGTGTGAAGAAGGAAAGAAAAAACTCTCTTCCCGATGTTATTTACAACACTCGTTGGCCTTTACTACAATGCTGCCTGTTGGGGCTGCAATGGCCTGCCCCATCAGCTAGGTAACTGAATATATCCCAAGCAGACAGGCCCAGCTCTCCACTGCTCTCTTCTCTCATCTAAACTGAGGAGCACACGGAATAAACAAAACTGTCTTGTTTTACGTGACAGTTTCAGAGACCCAGCCACCAAATTCATCAGCTTCTACCACAAAGTCCAGAGCATTTAGCTAGGCACTTTCAGCTAATCTGGAAGAGCAGATAATGATCAGTCATGCCCAGACAGGCCAAAGTATTGAAGCCAAAGTATAATTTCTGTGGGATTACAACACCACAAACCACCATCATCAGAGACTATACTGTGGTGATGCAAGCAAACATCTGTAACTCCTGCTGCTCCAGGCGAAATACTGAAATGGGATTAGCAACCTGCCACTTAGAGACTGCTCAGATGCTGAAACAACAGGCTTTGTTTCCTTTCCTGTATCCCTTTTGCTTGAGGTAATAGGTAACCCCAGGTATTTTGTACTGCCATTAAAAACCCCATAAAATTCCCAATTAAACTTCTGAAGTAGCTGGTTTCAGGAGCATCCCATGATTTCCACCCAAGTCACCTTCACAGAGGCATGCATTTACCCAGAGATCTCAATGACTTCCCTTTCCCACTAACTCTGCATATGCATTCTTAGATATATCACATAAGCAGCAGACACCTAATTACATTGCTCCTTTGTTTGCCCCAGCATGAGGACTATTTAATGCATTACTTTTGACAGAGCCACCATTTGCTGTGCTCAGACAACCCTTGCGTTGCTGGGTTATTATGAGACAAGGGAACAGAACCTCCTGAGCTACCTTGCATAGACTTTGTCTGCAGCCTCTTATTCATCCCCTCCTAATGAATCACAGCCTTTTCTCTCTCTTTTCATAATAACCAAATAAGGGTTTCAGGGTTTGGCCCATTCACTACGTTCTGTGTTTTAATACCGACAAGAATGGAATACAACATACTGCCAAAAGTTTAGCAGCAGGGGCAACTTTTTTGTTATTTTCATGTCTACGGTTCCCGATTCAACAATGACAACTTGCTGTTCTGCACAAGTACAAGGCCAGGAATTCATAAACAATAACAATAATAACAACTGTCCAACAAGGCCTCATCCCAGCCATGCATAAGAGCAGGACTGACATGGAGCAGAAAAATGCTGCTTTGCTCCTTTACAAAGCTTGCAATATAAACTTTGTACTGTCGGTTTAAAACTTTGGCATCTGTGTCTGTAAATGGGGAGGAACCCATTTTCAGATACTTGTGAAATATAAACTTCATCTGTTGCCAAGCTCAGAGATAGATTTGCTCCTTTTTATTTTTAAAAGTTTCCTGAATATGTGAAGAAACCCACAAAGCCATTTTAGAGACGTGTAGCTATGAAAAATGTACACGCTTCTGTTTTTTTAAGAAGCATTCTCAATCATTGTAATTATTCCTTGAGAATGCTTTTTAAAAAACAGAACCACGGCTATTTTTCACAGCTACAAACCCCTAAAACAGCTCTAGAGCTTTCTGTGAAACTTAACAAAAAATTGCCTTTCAGCTAAGAACAGTAAAAATAGATCAAAAACCAATTAGCTGGCCCACATGGCAGAAGACAGGTGTGCTTTGGATGTGGTATTTATTCAGAACCAGGATAAGCATTTTTTCACTTTCACACAGATTCCTGATGACTATAAATATCACAAACCTCTTCTTGCCAATGCCCATCATATCGATTTAAAACACCGGCCACTCGAAGAATAACCTTAGGATGCAGCTTGAAGCATTTCATCTTGCCTCCTACCAAGTTATAAAACTGAATTAACATTAGAAGCAGCAGACTGATGGGTGAATTATGGTAATAGTGAGCCTTCAAAAGCAAAAACAAGTAAACCCCTTTGGAAAGTGCAGCCAGAGAGAAGGCTGGGAACACTGAAACCAATTACGACTGCTTTAGTGTTACACCTGTTTAGATGAATGCCAAATCCAGCACAGAATTATTTACATTATGTTATTAACAAAGGGACATATGAGTAATGGGAAAATAGAAATGGTTTATGCAAAACAGGCTCTACTGAATCCAGCTAAAAACTTCAGATATTTGTGGTGAAAAGCACAGGCTGTGGTCAGACCTGCTGCTCCAGCTGCCCCCAAGTAAGGCAAAGAGGCTCCAGCTTCCCAAGCCCCCTGTAGCTGCTGATCACCGCCCCCAAGCTGCCTGACTTATGCCAGAGTAAATACTCATGTAATTATCCCTTATGCAATCCAGTCAATGATCTTCCCTCTTTTCAATACTTGTAATAGGGGTTAGTTTTAAAACCATATTGCTAAAGCAGAAACAGATTTAGGGACCGATTATAGAACAAACTGTGCCAGGAGATCTGAAGAGGGGTAACCCTTTGGTGGCACGTGGTAGGTGGCAAACAAATGGGAAGAGACTGAGAGCATCAGCTTCTTCCCTGGGCCATAGCCTTACAGAAAAAGGAGAAGTCAGGATATTCCTCTTGGAGCTCACAAACCCTTTTCTCCATCCTTCCAATTTTTGAGCATATAAGTACCTTCGTACAAGACTATATAAGACAATTTATGTATTATACAGGCAAGAAAAGAATGTAAATGTAAGGCTGGGAGCTGGAAGTGACTGAAGAAGCCTGACAAAGCTGCCCAGAGCAGGTATACCCACAGAGCCCAGGTAGCAGTTCACTCTCCATGACATTTCTTTTTGAATACCCTGCCATTCTCCCACTTTTAAAATCTTGTCCAATTCCTGACGGTTTGGGCAGGTGGCCACTGAAGAAAATCAATAGATCACCTGAAGAAGTAGGTTTTCAAAACCAAGCCACCCTCCCCACTAATCTCATTCTCTCATTTAAAAATGTCAGGACATCATAGGCAGATGGCTGTGGTCAGGCTTCTCCAACACTGGCTTTAAGCTGAAATCCCTTTTCTCTCCATTCAGCCTTCTACGATGCTTCTACTTTCACTAGTTCAGAAATTGTTTCTCAAGCCAGCGGAAAAAACAAAGCTGTCTCCTTCACTTTCAGTGAGCACATTCGGTGGCTTTGACCCTGTGATAACTATTGCCTATTCATTTCACAGCCAGGAAACACATAATTCACTTTGATCATTTGTTTAACTCAGCAACATGACAGAAAAAGACAAAAAATATTCTTTTATACCACCACAACCACATCTTACAAGCGGGCTTATTCTGTACAAAGATGGTACTTTAAGAGCAGTGAGTTTTTACAATTCAAATTTCACTACAACAGCAAAATGAAGTGGCTCTCTTCTGTTCCCATACCCAACACAAGCACTATACAAATAAGAAAACAGAGATTTTGTGACGAAGGGGAGAGACTGCTGCACTCCAGTAAAGCTCTGAGGAAATTCAGAATGGAAACAAGCATTGGATAACAAGCAGCACAGCACAGAACAAAAAAAGGCAGAATGTTATGTTCAATGTACAACTTGAAGGACTTTGCCAGATCCTCGCTGTCTCCTAAAGAAGCACTCATTCCAAGAGTGGTTCAATACCGCAAAGTGACCATGGGCTCCAACAGAAGTCTGTGAATCTGTTCCCAAGAAGCTCCCAACTGTGCTTCAAAACCCAAGATGACTGCCATTTAAGGTTCTCCAGGGCTAAAAGAGCTTACACATAAGATTTTCCTCTCGCAACCAAGAACACCAGGACCCAGAAGGAGTTCCAGCTGATTTTTCCAAGCAGTGAGTGACTGGCTTTCTCAAATACAGCTGCTTTCTTCATTAGAAGACTAAAAATAGTTCTGCTTCTAGCAGGCTGACTTCCTTTAAAGCATTTTGCCATATCCATGTGTGTATTTCATTCAGGGTTTCTGCATGTCTATGCCACTGTGATTCTATTTCAGCCTTTAAGTACATTCAAGAAATTTTTCATTTCCCTCTCCCATATTCACTCCAGATGTCCTGAACTGTCCAAAGCTGCTTCATGTTAGGAGAATTTGCAGGGATATTCTGGCATTCACACTGCTCCCATCTGCTTCAGTATTTTCAGGAAAGATCAACTTTCTTCCCCAACTGTTAACGAATATGAACAACGAGTTTATGGTTTTAAAACACCCATGGTTAACAGTAGATGTTTTGCTTGTACCTTGTACAATAAGAACAATTAAATACTGCCATATCAGGCTTTCACTTTTTCCTCTTGAAGAGATGCTGGAGTGAAAAACTCCAGGAATTAGAGGATATCCTAGGTCTCAGAGCACATACTGCAACAGCAATAAACACTTCATAATGCTGCGCCAGCACACAAGAACCTTGTTTTGAAAAGACATACCAAATGTGAGATGGGTGACCGTGGGCACATTCATTGCAGTGATCCTTCCAGTACCAGTCACCATTTTTTCCAGATCAGGGGAAACAGGACATTCTCAGGTGGTGGGTGCGAAAATCAAGGCACAAGAGGGAACACAGGAAGGGAGGAACTAGGGAGGGATGACATGAACCTATTAAAAAGCAAAACATTCTAGCTATCCCAATTTAGATCTAAAGTAAAAGTCTGTGGCATATTACATCCTGAGTGAAAATGCCCAGTGTCAGTCAAACACTGTATGAAAAATTTGACTGACATCCGAGAGCTAGAATTTGCTTCTACCCCAGGAAAACTTCCAACTAGAGACATTATGTCCAGCATCTTCTGAGTATTGCCACTGAACTCAGTGAAAAATTTCTTCAGGCTTTGGTAATCATTCCTGCCCCCAGAGAAGTTCTTTGATAGCTCATTGATATAAAAGGATATAAACCCCTTCAATGTAAATAATGAACGGGTTTATACCTGTTCCCTTGAGGGAAAAGGTAAAAAGATGCTTCACTGAGAAGATCAGCAAAAAAGTCCATTTGGGATCGGCTCCATGGTGTACCAAGAACCAAAGTTCTGCATCTCTGTAGTAGGGTTGAATTTTCCTACTTTGAGCAAGGGCAGGACAACTTCAACCCATCCCTTGAACGCTTCAGCATGATTCTCTGCATCACTTGACAACTACAAAGGCTATACTTTGTAATGATCATAAAACATAAAGAACATAGATTACAGAACACGGATCATAATGATGGGAACACGAGTTTAAACAAACAAATACTTTAACTCTTAAAATTATAATCTGGGGCATATTTATTTTATTTCCAAAGCTTTGGTCATAAATGTGACATTTCTTAAATATGACATTTTGGTCATAAGTATGACATGTTTCACTGAACCTGTCCAGGATGAAGCTGAGAAGACATAGAGGTGCTAGTACTCAGGATATTTCCGGACAAAATGTATTTGCATGAGCATTTTGAAACTTTGGTAGCACTTCTGCCTATCCTTAATCTTGCAAATGTATGTGCGTTACCTAACGACTTAAACAAGTACAACCTTTCTAATACAAATAAGCTGCTTGCAAAATTTTTATGCCAGAGAAGAGAATGAAAAGAGAACTCCAAGTCTTATTAATTTATTTATTAATCTTGAGTTTCCCTGATGTGAATTGCTAAATGTGTCTGAGAATGCAAAGCTATTCACAAACCCTTCTAATCCTACTTCTTGAAGAGTTGAGGTTGGTCGTAATTTCAGTCTCAAGTCAAAAGTTGTTCTGAGTATAGTAACACTTGGACTTTTTGAAAATAAAAGAAAGGAAATATACTACTATCCAGATAGCATTATTTAAAATAAAATAGGATAAATGGCATCTACCTCCTCCCTCAAATGTACGCTAGATAGATCCCTACAGGGGAAGTAGCCTTGGCCATTTTCCATGATGCCAAAACATGTAGGTTTCAGCTCTTCCTTCTTCATAAATAGGAAACAATAACTGACAAGAAGGCCAATGCAAGTAGAGAGCAAATTAATCCAGACATATTTTGCATCTGCACATCTATGGTAACCCCAACTAAGAACAAAATTTGGCTTACTGTATCTTTTCCCTCTAAATGTCTCATTCTGGCCATACAACTGTTCTATTTTCTGGTTAAACATTACATGGAGTGTGTTAATCTTTGCTTCGGCTAATTTAGCTATACTAAATGCAAATGCTTCCTGTACTTATGAATACAATCTGTTCATAGTGAATAGTTTGGAAGATTTGGATGAGTTAAAACAGCAACAGTATCCATGTGGGACCAATCTTCCCTGGACAACTCTTATACTTTGATTCATAAATTCTTTCCATAGGAAATATCTGTTAAAAATCTCCAACACATCCAGAAATGCACAACTCAGTTTCTTGAGTTATTATAAGTTCTTAATACTTATTGCTTCTCCCTTTATTTCTTACTTTTATATAAAGCATTGGCTCTTGAGTTCATGAGACTCCTTTATGCTTATTTTCCATTATTACAGAATGTATGTTTTTAGCAACTGCAATAACATCTGTCATTAGTATGACCATGTAAACCTATTAAAAAAGCAACTTACAACTCTGAAATACCTAATTTCTGCATCTAATTGGGTGTGTTAAGGCGCCTCTTCATCTGCTGTTACTGTCCTGCATGTTTGACTTACTCTGTGGAATGAAGACTCAGTTGTTTGTTTATGAAACAAACATACCATTATCTGATTTACAGAACAGAATTTCAGGAAATCTTGAAGGAACACTCAGCCTTAGGAAATGTGAGAGTGACAATGGTGGGACTGCAGTGGTAAAGCTGCAAGTGAACTTCCGAGATCCATGGTATTCCCGATCCAGAAAAAATGAGAAGAGCAAAGGGGGCAGGTATGGCTAAGGAGAAGTCAGACGTGCCCAGTTTATCAGATGCTGGAAGCCGAAAGATTTTTTTCCACTTCAACAGTGGAGTGGCTCACACAGTGGAGTGTGCTCAGCTGCCTAGAACAGAGAGCTTAAGCTTACCTGGGTGGTTTTGTGCTCATCTCTGGCAACTTGTCATGGATCTCTGCAAGGGAGTTCAGCTCTTTAAACTAGATTTTGCAAATACTCTCCAGGTAGTCCCTGTCCATCCAGCCACTGATGCAGCAGTGCCAGGTATCACCTATGATATGAGGAAGAGCTTTTTTGCAGCTGAATCTGGTTTTACCCAACTCACTTATCAAGGAGTCCAATTCTTTCCTGAATAAAAATTTACATAAACTTTATGAGAACTGTAGGCAACTGACAGCTCATCAAGAAGAAAGAAGAAGAACTAGCACTTATAGCCCGTGTGGGTCCAGAAATAAAGTTTTAAAGTTGTGATGGCACCTTATTAAAATCTCTTGTCAGCCAAAGAGCAACAGTTTAAGACCTTCCACAAAGCATCTGTCCTCTGAATTTTGCATTTGACAAACTCCAGTTTGTTCAGTATTTCTTCTTTTTTATTTTCTGCCTTCTTCAGATGGTATCTATTCCTCATGATTCCACTGCTCAACACTTAGGTTCAAGGGTACAAGTTAATGCCCAGTGGATGTTACAGCTCTCATCCCTAAGCAGCATTTCTCTCATGCTTTACACAATTCTTGACTGGCCATTCCTCTCAGGTTAGACCAATAATTGCAAATACCATCAGATTTTTCACCTCCCAAACCAAGACAAGACTGTAGCTCTTTCTTCCTCTTAGCAGGAATGCTGCAGCAGCAGAATTCTTTGAGTAAGCATTCAGTGGGTTTCTTTAAAAAAACAAATTAGTCATATGCAGAGTATGTCTAGAGTGGAAAAAAGCCAAAGATAGAAGTCCTTTTTCAGTTCTAGCAATGCCAGTTGAAGATGATCTTTCCATCTGCCTCTCACCCTTGCCAGGGGTTACAGCAAGCTGACCTGCTAGTGAGTGAGTGTTCAAACAAAATGAGTGAAGTTGACTTAAGATTCTTAACTATTTAGTCTTTGTTCACTCAGTTTATCCTGACCTGAACAGGGTTGTGAGACTTCAGCCCGTTTATGAGCAGTCCCCATGATGCTGAGCCACAGGTCAGAAGGTACTGTAATTTCTAGTGTGGGTAATAAAGTCTCCAGGTAGCAGAGGGATATTAGTAGTAACCTTTTCAGCTGGCAGGGCAATATGCAAGGCAGAACATGTTTGCACAGATACAGACTAACATAAATATTCTTCATCATCAGTATAGTTTCTTCCCCTCCCTCATCAGATTGCCCTAGCAGTACAAGCAACTTTGTACAGTATCATCATGTTTGCAGGCTCTGGTCCTCATCGGGGATGTCAATCAACCCTAATACCTGCTGGAGGGACAACACAGCAGGACAATAAGCAATCCAGGAGGTTCCTGGAGAGCATGAATGACAACTTCCTCTGCTAAGTGACGGAAAAGCCAATGAGGAGAGGTGATCTGCCAGGCCTCCTTCTCACCAACAAGGAGGGGCTCTTGGGGATGTGAAGATCAAAGTCAGACTTGGCTGAAGAGAACATGAGATGGTGGAGTTCAGGATCCTAAGGGCAGGAAAGAGGACAAAAAGCAAGCTCACAACACTGGACTTCATAAGAGCAGACTTAGGCTTCTTCAAAGATATGTTCAGAAAAGTCCCACAGGATAAGGCCCTAGAGGGAATGGAGGGCCAAGACAGATGAATAATATTAAAGATTATTTCCTCCAGGCTCACAAGTGGTCCATCCCAGTAATTTCCAGAACTGCTGGGAGGCTTGTGTGGATGAATAAATAGCTCCTAGCCAGACACGAAAAGGAAGCATACAGAGGGTGGAGGCAAGGATGGGAACCTGGAAACAAATACAGAGACATTTTCTCAGCATCCAGGGACAAAGTTAGGAAAGCCAAAGCCCACATGTAACTGAATCCGGTAAGGGATGTCAACGACACGAAGGGTTTCTATAAGTGCATAGGTAACAAAAGGAAGGCCAGGGAAAATGTGAATCGATTCAAACAAGACTGGGGACCAGGTGACACAGCATGTGGACACAGCTGAAGTGCTGAACGCCTTCTTTGCCTCACTGGAAGACTGTCCTTCAGGAATTCCAGGTCCTATAGGCCAGGGGTTAAAGGCTGGAACTAGGAAGGTATACCCTTGAAGGAAGAGGATCAGGTCAGGGAACACTTGAGCAAACTGGACCTACATGGGCCTTGATATGATGCACATGAGTACTGAGGGAATGGCAGATGTCATTGCAAGGCCACTTTCAATAATCATCTTTGATCCATCACAGTGACTGGGAGAAGCGCCTGATGACTGGGAGAAAGCAAATATAACTTTTGTCTTCAAGAAGTTCAAGTACAAGGATGCAGATAACTACCTGACCCTGGGTAGACGATGGAGCAGCTAATCCTGGAAATCATTTCCAGGCATATGAAGGACAAGGAAATCATCAGGAGTAGTCAGCATGACTTTACCAAGGGGCATATTTAGAAGGTTCAACTTTAATTTCTTCCAAATTATAAATAGTAAAAAAACAAAACCAAAAAACCCTTTGTAAGAAATGGTTTCTGTGCTTAGCTCACAGAGCATTTTTTCTCAAACTCTCAGTAGCTACTAAGAAGTTTAGCACAATACTAGTAGCTTTGACTTCAGGGGTGAAGGAAACTGTTAAGAAACGTCAAAGTTTACCTTCCACTAAGCTTGCCAGTTTGTAAACATGAAAGAAAACACACATGCATTTCACTAAGCTGTGATACTTGCTGATGAGTCCAAGCAAAAAGCAGGTATGACAAGTGTTCTCATTTAAGCTGTAGTCATTACCTCATGCTTCATCCCTTCTGTTGATAGCAACCTTGTCACGCAGCCAAACAAACAAGAACCAGCATAAACTAAATCGATCATTCTCGTTCTTATTGTACACAAATGTACATAATAAACCCCATCAATTCCCACAGAGATACACTTTAAAAGAGTTAAGTTGCAGCTACAAAAAAGAGACATAAAACAAAAACAGGATAACAGCATCTAAAGCTATTTTGTTGAGATGTCTGCAGCTGTAAATGGGTTAGTTTGGCTTTCTGAGTTATAGTGTGCAGACACATCTCTACAAGATTACAGTTATGAGTTACTGCTGTGTATGTTTAATGGATTTTCCTGTTCTCTGGTACTGAAGCTCCTAGACTGGAGTTATGCTTCTTGCCAGAACTGATCAGCTAATACTATGTTTTACAATATATACTTGTTAGCTGCTAAATTTTGGATTCTCAGACCAAGGAATGAAAGAGTCAGTGTGACACGTTTGATTTGATTATGTGAAAACTGTCTCTATTTTCATCTGTTTGTGCTATAGATGTATTTGCTTTGTGAAAGTCAAGAGACTTATGCTTCTCCTGCATCTCAGATATTTTAATATCCCCATTTAGATGCAATTTAAAGTATAACTGTATTGTCTTAACTTTACACTTTACTGCCTTCTTGGTAGCCCTTACACAGCTTCTATTAGCCTATAGCCATTCCAGGGCCCTGTCTTACAGCCCTCGTTCATGCAGATAACTGTTATCAAGTGCTAATAGATACAAATTCTTCCTCACTCAGTGATGACCATAATTGATGATGACATTGTGACAAAATCTGAACTAATGCCTTTGAATAATATCTGGTTTTAATTCTCTGCCACTCCTACTGAGTATATGGCTACTGTCCAATAGGTTCTATAAGAGGTCTGGTGGAAAGTACCTTTCATTTTCATCAAATTGAACTTTCAATGGCACCAGGAATTTGAATTAGTAAGGTATATTTGCTATGGCTCTGTTTAGTCACCTCAAAGAAACAGCTCTTGAAATGCCATCACTAACCTGAACTGAAATTGGGACAGTACAATGATGAGCTTAACATCAGACATAGGCATCTCCAGGGTAAGCTTCCCATACAGAGTTCACAAGGTCACACTTAATTTGAGAAAGATGATTTGTATGACATCATAAATTGAAATAATACCTATGCCATCAAAAAACAGCAGTCCACTTACACCACCTCGCTATAAGAATGGTGTTACCACAGAAAACTGAGGGAGTCTGATTTGAATTTTATGAGACATATAAAATCTATAAGGACAATAAAGAGAGCTTTTGTGTGGTGCAAGGGACTGCTGGAAAAAATGAAGGTAAAGGATGGAATTTCTGATGGGAGTCAATAGCTTTTAGCATGACTGGCAGATGAGCAGCACAGTGATAGTTTTACTATGGCAGTAAGATGTGGTTTTACTGGCAGTAACCAAAGCCAGGCAAATACTAGTGCTGTGAAAATTTTATCCATCTTAGTAACTCAGCTCCTCTTTGTACTGCTTGTCTCTCAAAAGCACGTATTAAAGTACCACAAAATGCAACACATGACAACGATCAGCTTCAAACATCTGTTGTATAGCACATGGAAAAGCACAGTACAGAATTTCTAAGGAAAGCCGCTTTGTAAATAGGCAGGAAAGCTTTACCGACCCTCTTCTGTGGGCAATTAAATTCAACTAAAAATCACAATTTTTAAAAATTAGAAAAAGTATACATGGAAGGCAGAAGCTTCTCTCCCCAACCCTGTGCCTCTGTAACACAGGAGTATTTACATTCAACAGCAAACAGCTGCCTTTTCCATTGCTCTATCAATCACCTGACACGGCCTGACGAGAGTACTTCAGTGACAGCTTCACTGAGCCTGGGAGCACTTCCCAGCTCTCGGGTCCATCTGTCCATGCTACTGCTGCTGACAGCACACGAAGACCAAACATGGCTGTGCACCACCTTTTTCCACCTAGCCTCGCTCCTCAGTTCCCATGTGAAGAAAATGCAGGATTGTGGCTGGGAGGGCTGGGATAATGGATGCTGGGAGTCCAGCTAAGCTGCGGCTGCCACGGCTGGCAGTGAGCTGCAGCTCTACTACAGTGTTGCACCAGTCAGAGAGTCAAGTTACCGCATGATTCAGATGTGTGGGGGCAAAGCAAACCCAGGGTATGTTGTAAGGCGGCTAAGATTTGAAAGGTGATCGGCCCTGTCACTGCTACAAATTGAAACCATGATGTAAGTGGAGGAGGGACGACTGCATTATTAATAAATGACAGGCTAGCATCTGCAGAGTAGACAAACCCTACTAATCAAAGTCATGCTCTCTGCTGACCTTATTGCTTGAGGTAAGCCAGACAGAGGGTATAATCCCTTCTGACATTGCTTCCCTGTCCAGATTGCCAGGGCAGGCCCTAAATACAAACAAAACAGATGCCTATTCTGGGCAGCCAGTATTTTTCAAAGGCGCTTGATGAGAACATCTGTAAATCCCTTGATCACCTCAGCAATTCGGAGGTCAGCCAGGCTGCGGGTAGCACAGCTGCGTGGCTGGGCAGCCTCATTTCAGCCAGCACCATCACACCCAAGTGCCAATGCAGCTCACTGTTTGAGATCTACTGAATCCTAAGTGGCTTCTCTGATGTCTGAACTAAACTTTTATACCCATATCATGTGTAACGCAACAATTTATTTCGTGATAAGCATTTGATATTTATATAACCAGAGATGAGAGAGAGAGAGAAATCTGTCAGAAATAGCTTTACAGATGAGTCTTCTCATTGTCTAACAAGCTTTTCATTGTTTTTAATTTTCATTTCTCTCCATGGTTCAGGGCACTTTGGAAAAAAAAAAATCTATTCAGCCGTTTCCCACTCATAATTCAAGAAAGAGAGTCATGTATTATAATAGAGATAATTAGCTTTGACTGAAAATAATAAGCTTGGCACTAAATATCCCCCACCACTGCACAGAATAACCATTTATCGTCTTATATACTCTCCATCAAGCCTAATTACTGCAACAGTAATTACTAACCTGTTGAAAGAACAAAAGAAAATGCAACTAGCTCTGCACTGAGATAAGAAGAACGTTGCTGATTCTAATAAGAAGCTCATGGTTGCTTCCTCTTAGAGATCATTTACTTGCCTTTCCCACCACATATGACTGTGACCC
>JAOEHY010029338.1:0-59315 GCA_025447955.1 Psilopsiagon aurifrons | reverse complement strand
GCTAAAAAGATTAGCCAGGACACCTGAAATCAGATAGCATTTGTGCTACCCTCACCCCACCCTTTGGGACATGCAGCAGAATGCTCCGCAAGACTGAAGTGCTAAGCTGTCTCCTCAGGAGATGTCTAAGCCTGTCCCACTCTCAAGACACACTGAAGAAATCACTGGCCTATCATGCAATTACCAGGATTGAGATATGCCCATGCAAAAGAATAGGTGAAAGAGGGGAGATAACACACCGCCTGGATTGCATCAGAGTTTCTGTAGATTTGCTCTCAATTTTTCAACACAGCAGTTGGTCACCTTTTTCTTTTCCAAATTACAGTTTAAACCTGCTAGTGAGCAACTTTCAAGAACAAAGAATCACTCTGCTGCTGAGGTGAGATACCATCAATTGGCTCTCTGAGAGGCAAAGGCTCCCACTGAACTCAGAGCTCAGTGTGAGAGGAATTTCTGCCTCTTACAGATGAATCTTTGCAGATGCTACGGCATGGCCAAAATTAGGGGTCGTGTCATGTGCTATTAAAAAACTACCTGCATGCCTTCCCTAGTACTCAAAGGTTGCTGAGCCCTGTTCCAGTGTTTTACTGCTTAGCTCTAGAAGTCCTGTGTCATGAGAGTTTTATGGCTCCTTTGAAAGATTATTATGTAGCTTTGGAGACTGGTTGGGAAAATCTCCTTGGTAATTTATATGTCTCCTTAGTTTCTTACTGTCATTCCTATTTTCAGACCAATAGCTTCTGTTGCTCTTGGTCTTTGTTGCCTTAAAATGCGTGTGAGAGTTTATCATGTGCTTGCAAAATGTTCATAGTTTATGTATTTATTCCGGATTCTGAATAATTTATTTCAGTTTCTAAGTAATTTTACTATTGTTGCTTGAGTTTTTTGTCTGTTTACTTTTATCTTTCTAACACTGAACTGCCTGAAATGGAATGTGGACAAACTTACTGAATACACTAATTTGTTTGCTATGGTAAGCAGGGTGAAAGAAACGAGATGTACGTACTCATTCATCACGTCCTGCCTTGTTAAACTAAATCCTGGGCAAAACGGCAGACTCCACATTAACCTTGAACTATTTTCCATGTGCAGTTCTGTGCTGCCTGGTTTGTTGCTTAGTGTATGGATTTAGCACCAGAGTAGAAAACTGGGTAATTCATACAATGATTTTGATTTTATTAGTCTTGGTGGCTCTTTGAAAGGAACGAATACAATGATGGGGCTGGTTGCCATGTCATCAGCAAGGACAAGAGCTGGGTGTTTTAAGGATTATTTTTGTTTTATTGGTTTCATCACTCCTTTTTGAGGGAACAGAGGCTGGGGAATGGTCTGGTATGACAGGCTTGAGCTGGTTTTGCAGTCGCACAACTGGCATGAAAGGTGTCCATGTTTTATGGTGGGTGGGTAAGTGACTTCAGTAAGTGTCTGCTACTTCTTTCAGGTCAACAAGAAGCAATTTTTCTTATGAATCATCATCTGTGTTGTGTCCAGCAAAGGGGAAGGTGAGGCCATTTTATCATTTGGACAAAATTAACCAAAGAGTTGATGTCTCTCATCCCTCTAATGAAAAATGAGGCGTAGTTTGCACATCCTTCACTTCAGGCTAAAGGGCCCGTTCTCTGGAGTGTAACTTCCTAGTGATTTTAATTGCACTGCTCCATTCAAATTTGAAATGTAAAGTATTAATAATAGAGCTGCTTCATGCAAAAGATGTTATTCCACTTCTTCTCTGTCTTGTATCACATGTTCTTTCATTTTCCAGTATCTGATTATGGCACACAGACAGCAATTCTACCTGTTATGATGCTGGCTGCTTATGTCTATTGTTTCTTTCCTCTGAGTAGTAGAACATGTTGCCATACTTTTACTATAATAACATTAAGAAGCACGAATATTGAAAAGTCTAACAGAAACCTGCTGCATGTAAGAGATCTGTCGCAGTGCCAGCCTGCAGGTGGATGGAAGCCTTTCCTCTTAGTGCTTGTTGTATCTTGCCTGGCAGCTCCCAGAAGGTGTATTTCAGCTTTAATTTTGTAGGGTTTTTGAATGTGGTTAATGGCAGTGTGTAGTAATAGTTCTGGTGTGAACTCAGCAGTGACAGAGGAGGGGTGTCTGCCACAGGATAAAGAAAGAAATTAGAAATATTCACTGAGTTAACAACTGACCAGAGTTTCTGCTAAAGCAACCTGACATTTATACTGTGAGATGTGTGAGGCTTGAGGCACATCCACAATGCCTGTACTGCAGTCCCTGTGGGGACCTAGTTCATATCTGTAGCAGGATAATCCTTCATCTGGGACCCTTTTCTTCTAAAATAACAATAAGGAAATAATCCAGTTTGTAAGTTAGAATGATAGTGTAATATCACCTTTCTTAGTCTGTTTTATTACCTTTTATAATTTCTAGTGAGTTTTAGGCTAACAAGGAAATTAATCATCTTTTCAGTTTTATCAACACCATCATAGTTACTTTTTTGCCATATTAAAGGGGAAAAAAAGAGGTTTGGTAAATTCTGGCTGGTGGGATGCCAGAATGGTAGGTAAGAGAAAAAGCCAAGAGTGAGATGATTCTGTAGCTGTGCTTCCTGAGTCTTTGTAGGAGAACTGCTGCTCCGTTATTCATGCCTTCTCACATCTGTTTAGCAGCTGTACACTTGACAAGGAGCCTGAGTTTTGAGAAGCTGGTACTTGAAGGTGCACAGTGAACCTTGTCACACCAGCCTGTGGATCAGTTTACCTGTCCCAGGCACTAGAAATTTGGAAAGGCCAGAAAAGCTCTCCTAAGGGTTGATACAGTCAGTCCCTGTTTTATTCCATTCTATATCAGAGGGGTTATCTACTGTAATAATGAAACAACTTCCTTTAAATTTCAGTAGGCAGGTGGGGGATTTATAAGTTTGAGAAATACACACTTGTAAATGAAAATCCACCACTAAGAACTGAATTCTTTCATACTTAGTCGTGTTTTACCAAACAACTAACATTCCTAACCAGTCACTTGTGAGAACTGATTTAGTTTTATCAATGCTGATAAAATTCCAGCATACATCTGTTCTTGTTCTTTATGGTCATCCAGCATCTGTTTTCAGATGCTACTTACCTCTATAAGAAAATCATGCCAGAAATAACCTTTCTTTTTCCTCATAAGGTACTAAATCCTGATGATGAATGGTATGATTATTATTTCAGTGTTTCAGACTAGTAGCACCATATGAATTAATCCCAGTGAAATATCATACAGTATCCTGCTCTTTGTTTTCTTTGCACGATTTGAAATCACTGCTCAGTTAGTCACAGGTTTTATACTTCTTGAGCAAGTTGGATGAGATGGTACAGTTGATTCCACAGTATCAGTCATCAGCCACTGGGATCAAAGGAGTCCTAACTCAAGTATGAGCTTTTATGGTCAAATATCTGTGAATTTGCTTTAAGTTTAATTCAGTTCTAAAGGTTGGGAGCTATAGTGATTGTGCTGGTTTTGTACATGGATTTCTGCCTCTGTAGCTGTAAAATCCTTGTTGCCTTAATTTCACTTTAAATAAGTTTTTGGGGTTGTTTGTTTTAAATAGGGAGTTTCAAGCAATGTTTTCAATGCATTGAACAGCACCACCATTTTTATCTATAGGAAATTAGTTAAATTCATTTCAGAGTCATGAAAATGACTTTGTGACACTCAACTTCCCTCTACGTCAGGTTTTCAGAGCTCAGTAGACCACACTCACTAACCTCTATAAATAGGTACTAGGATCACATGTATTAAGGATTAAGGTATATATGTATGATCTTACAAAGATACTGTGTATATACTGCTTTGAAAATATGAACTGACCTGTATTCAAATGCCATGTAAACACACTTAAGAACAAGGTGTCAGTTACTCCTGTGCATTTTTAGTATTAATAATATAGTTATATTACAGAAGAGCAACCCTAATATTGTGCATTCTCATGCATCATCAGCATTATTGCCAATTATGCTTCAGCTGAATAATCTTTCACAGGGGATGATGTAACAGTCAAAAGATTGCAACAGAGATGTGTGTGCTGTCAAGCACAATTAGAACGTGCATTATCATGCTGTTAATGTCTTGCTTTAAGAGTGGTTTTCTATGTTCATCTGAATTTTCAGTATGCAGTCATATATTTAATTTCTGATTCTGAAGTTATAGCACAGTTAATTCCCTGGGATCTTGAAATGCCAACACTTGTGTTGATAATTTATCTGTTTTCAAAGCCAATTTTCTTGAGCATGATGGTGAAAACATAAATAAGCAGAACTGAGATTCCATTTGGCAAAGCTTTTTTTTCCTTTTTTAATTCCCCCCATGGATTAGTATTTAAAAATGCATTTAGATGTGGTTCTTTTAAGATCTCATTGGCATAAGAAGAACGTGTATGTATCAGTATGGCCCCACAAACACCAATTTAGCATTGTTTCATCTGCCTCTTCATATTACTACCATAACCACTGTATCATAATAGCACTAGAAATACAGGGGGCTTGGTCACTGTATCGTACTGACCTGATGGAAAGGATGTGAGGGGCAATACATCTGCTGCACTTGAGGCTGATAGCAATACAAACCAGGCTGCCCTTCCAGGGGAGATGTTCTGAGCTTCATGTCTGAATCCTGCTAGAAAATATTTGAGGGAAGAGTGATTAGAGGAAATACCTCTACTTAAAATAGAGCAATTCTGTTAGTTATAATTCTGATTTATCTTTCATTATGCTTATTACTTTTCTGGACTTGATTGTGTCACAGTTAAGTGTTAGATAGAATTTGGTTTATATTCTGGCATCAAAAAGAAACATTTGCTGTGTTTATATAATTACTACTTTAAAAAAGAAAATCCCAACCCAAATTGCATCCAAAGAGCAATTCAGAAAATGCCAGTTTCTGTTTATCTTTCTTCCCTACACACAAACTGCATACTCCAGCTTTCCTTCTGGAGCGTGCACATGTGCCTCTGTCTCTTCTTCATATTGCTTGATTTTATCTTGCAGACTGTCAGTCCCTTGAGCTGATGCTGGAGTTATGTCATTAGCTAGAGGGTGAGGTGCCACAGGAAAGAGGTGGCAGAGATGACTCAAACTAAGGGCACTGCTGAATTTGATCAAGATACGGGAAACATCATAAGAATGGGATTTATTTCTGCAACTGCGGGAATAAAGGTAGAGAAGTTGATCAAGTCTTAATTTCTCCCAGGTCTGCCCAGCTGCCTGTCCTGGATTCCACGTGGGACTTTGTTCTGTTAAGGGCTAAGGTTCCTGAATATTTAGAGTTGCTGTGTAGTTGGAATGCTGAGTGCACCGTATGGTGTGTGTAGTAACACCATCTGCTTTAGAAGGGCCATTCAAACAAAGTGCGTGCTAAGCAGAGAGCTAAGGCAGAGCTCCAGCAGTGCAGGGAATGATGTGTCCCTATCCAAGCATCTGTTGACTGACTTTAGGGGAATGATGTGTCCTTATCCACTCATCTGGTGACTGACTTTAGGTTCTTTCTCTTTAACATCAATGGCAAGAAATTTTCTTCTGAAAGTCGATGTTGTTGACATTATTTAAAGGAAGGCTATAAATATCATCTTTAATGGTATATGTTAGTGTAGGGCGTGCATGTTAGACTTGGTTTGATATCCTGGCACCAAGCAAATGCCACAGCCAGTATTAACAAATATCCATGCTGTTTTGGTGACCGTAAAATGAAGTCTTTCAGAAATGTCAACTTGCCAGCAGCATGTGAGCTGTTCAAGAGAATCTGAAGCTGCTGACTGAACCAGTGGAGGCTTTAACAAGCAGCCTGTCTTTTCCTGAGTACCCACATCTACATGGTAAAGGGCTCCTGCTGCGCTGGCTTTACATTCCCTACAATTTGCAGCCCAGGGATTTGGGAAGAAAATGGGGATTGTTTTCATCAATGCCTTACAGGTTTTGCATTAAACTCATCTGACCTAGATGAGTATTTATGCAGGAAATAAGAGATTTAGATCAATTTCCTTCTTAACCTGAATGGCTTCAATCCCCAGGTATGTACCCTGACAACATCCCTCCATTCCCTGGTAAACTGCCTTAATCCAGGTGAGATGTTTGGGGTATTTTTAACCCCTCTTTCTTTTGGTAACCCTTGGATTCTTTGCCTCGAAGCAGCAAAGAATGCACCTGGCAGGTGTAGTCATTGTTTTTGTCTGCTCTTGATTGCAGAGATACACTTTACACTTTGGATCACAGCAGAGATACCTTGTGGAGATACTGGAGGGTAATTTGCCTTGCTTTTCAGGGATCTGTGTGCTGCCTGAACTAGGCACTTGCTTCTATCCAGCATGGGAATTATCCCTTTTCACTTTACTTTGCACTGCACATACCATAAGCAGATCTTGTATTTAAAGTAATTCTGATGTCTTAGAGTTTCTCTTCTATTTGCAGCTCAGCCAGTATGTTGTAGCAAATCTGATACATGTGTGAAAAATACTGTGTTGAGAATTTTTGTCCCTTGAAAACACAAGTTGATGATAATCACTGCTATAAAACCTGTTGTCAGGAAGAATCTGGATATCAGTATTTATGTATTGTGTCTAGTGGAAAATCATTTGCCCTTATGCACCTTTTTGGGGTTTTCTGTAGGAAAAGGGCATGAAATAGATAACTTCAACATGCAAATATGATTGTCTATCCTGCAATTTGACGAGAGACTAAAGATCCAGGTAGTCACATTCAGAGGTAAGAAAATAATCCCAAAAGTAATTTTTTGTCATTGAAAACAGGAAAAAAAAGTAGAAAAAAATACTGACCATGACTTGTGAAGTGTGATCTTGACCTGTGGTGCTGTACTGGAGGCTGTTACACCAGGGTTGTTCTGTGGAGATGTTTGGAATGTGTGTAGGAAATGACTCTGACTCATCAGGACCTGTAGATCCTGGTAGACCCTCAAACCCATCGATGCTTCTAGCATTTTTGAAGGGTGAAGCTTCTGGTGGGAGGGTTTGATGTGCTTCCTGGAAGACATCTTCACTGATCTGCCTCTTGTAAGGGTGAAAGGGGTTTCTGCTGCTCTTGAGAAACCTGTCATAATTTCCTGCAGTGTTTTCCTCGTAACTGAACCTCCTGAACTTCTCGGTGCTGAAAGATGCTTTAAATTTGTTCTTGCCACAGTGAATTCCTTGGCTTGTAGGATATCTCCCATGAATCTGGTCCTGGGCTGGAGAAGCTGGGCTGGGGCTGTGAGAAGACTCTGAGCTCTTCCTTTCTGTCCTGCAGTCTGACTCGTATGATTGGCAAGTGTAACTGGGATTATCCTGCAATGGATTATTGGCATTTATTCAGGATTAGCATGAGCAAATATTATTTTCATTATTTACCAAAAAGTACATTAAATGTATATTATTGATGAGAAGTATAAAATTAGTAGTCTCAGCCACCTTCATGCAGAGAAGCCCTAAATGATCTAAGGGATTTTCTGGTTACTTGATATTTAAACCTATTCAAAAGTAAATTAATAAAAGCATTGAGAAGACTGAACTGTCTTGGAAAAACAAGATGTCTTGGGTAACTATTGACTAGTTGGTCTGACAATTTCAGGGCAAAGATGATGTATGACCAAATGATGAAAGATTAAATGACAGGAATATGGTAAGTGCAAGTCTTGTCATATACACGTTTAGCCAAATAAGCTTGATCTCATTCTCTGATGGTGTTACAAGCTGCCAGATATGTTGGTAGTTACATCACTTCCTTTCATTAACATAGCCACACTCATTCTGTGAGACAGGGAGGCTCTAGGCAGACATCTGAACCTTCTTCCTGTCTCATCTCCTCCCTTCCCTTTTGCACTTCAGCAAAAAGAAAATAACAGCTACTGAAGTGCTCTTTAATCTAGAAGAGAAGGGCTTAACAAGAACTAGTGTCTGGATCTTGGAGCTGAACACATTCAGCTTAGAAATTATGCATATTTTCCCTGACATCAAGGATGAGTAACAACTTGGATGCCTGTTGACAAGACGTGCTTAAGTCAAGAGCACGTTATTGTGCTCAGTGAAGGGGAAACTATAATGTGCTGTGTTACACAAAAAGTCAGACCAGATGATCAAGTGTTCCCTTTCGTCCTTTCCCCTCCAAATGCAGGTTGGTCTTACAGTACTTTTGGAGAAGAGGTAAAGGATTATGTGCCTTCATTGAAGAACCACATTCCAAGAAGTCCCAAAGGGAAGTTAGCCTAAAAGCCAGTGCTTTCTGAGTGACGCATGGTACAGCTTCTTCATTCTCTTGCACATGGGTCTGTATTAAAGCTGTTAATGTTTTGTTCTGTCACGGAGTCTCGCCGAAAGCAAATCTGACCTCGTGACACTTTTGCCTTCTCACATGAACACAAACTTCCTCAGTTTGAAACTTCCTATTTCTTGCTTCCTCGCTCTTCTCTATAATCCTATGTACATGTGTTTATGATATCTTATGTTAAATAAGGATTTCACTCCCCCTAGATTTAATTATATTAAGTCATATGAATGGCAGTACATCAACTAGATGATCTTAAGGTCCTTTCCAACCCTAACCATTCTATGACAGTGGTTATTTGGCTGTTATTTGATGAAAGCCACTATTCTCAGTTATACTTTTGTTAGGAAAGGTAAACATGATGAATATACAGGCAACAGGAGAGAGATCATTTTATTCCAAACAAGACCCAAGGAATTCTGAAGTGCTTGAAGGTATCCTCTACTGGCAGGGCGTAAACAGAGTTCTGATGTCTTTCTGTCTGTCTGCTTTTTTGTTTATTTATTTTTAGAAAGAGGATGAGAATTACTTTAAAGGTAGTATTTTTGCTGGATTAGTAGCTAGATGGATTTCCTGCCTTTAAAGTAATCGGATTTTTAGGCAATCAAATAGGAAACTTAACAGGGATTTTAAGATTAGCTCAGAAGAATAACTCAGGTTTCTACTCTTCAGGAGTAAAACTTCCACTGCCCATTAAGAATGCTGAGATTTCATACAGCAGTTGCTGAGTGGTATATCTGAACTTGTGCCTCTGAAGAAAGAGAACAGAAATGGGTCAGCTTACTCACAGTTTGCTGAACTGGGGATATTGAGTCCCCTTGTGTCTTCATGAGGTCTTGTTGGTCCCTTTCCAGAGTGTCCGAAGAAGAAAACTTAATATTTGCTTGATCTTGGAGTAGTGAAACCATCACCAGAGCCACGCAGGCAGAAACCCTGTCTGGACAAAATCAAATTACAATAAATAGTTTCTAAAACTTCAACTCTAAAAGAAGCCACCGTGTTATGTGCAGTGATGAGGCAGTGTCAGACTGCAGCTGGACAGTCCCTGTCCTGATGAACTCCTAATTCAGTTGAATTATCTATTTTTTTCTGGTAAAGAGGTGTTCTGTAGATGTAATTACAATTATAAAGATTATAAACTCCGGTACAGAGTTTAGATGGATTTACCACATGATTTTTATGAAAATAAGTCATTAGTTTGTTTTCTGTAAGGTCATAAATGAATGAAAATGTATCACCTTGTGTTATGCAAATTGAGCAATATTACTTTGTTGAGATATGGGAACATAAATGCGCCCCAGTTGCTTTCTGTGGGACTATACCAAATGAAGAGGGTTTTGGTTTTACTCAGGCTGATGGCATTACTCAGACTGATGATTGCTACAGACTGACGGTTTCATTTTACTTTTTCATTAGTACCAATCCCTTCAGCCTTTTCATTCTGTTTTGCATTATTAAATGTATCTGAGAGATGTAAATAACTCCATCATTCCATACCTATTTTTGTTAGTCGGATCTCCTCTCAAGTTCCCAATCTTTGATCTTTGGATATGTGAGACATATCTGATGGCGCTCTTTGGATTAAGAGAAACACATTTAATCTTCTTGGATTTTGTTTTCTATCATGTGTTTTCCCAGTCCTTGTGCACTGCAAGCATACACCCTCTTATGTCACAGATATAACGCTGCACCAAGTGTGTGCCTATGTCAAGATTTCTTGTGTACGTAGCTTAGATTTCACATTTTAGGTGTACAAGTCAGGGGGAAAAAAGCCACTTCAAGAGTTAATTTGCAAGGTCTTTGCCACGCGTTTAAATGGCTGTTAGGTAAATAACGAAGGGCTTTATTAGGTTTCGTTAACAAAGATATATCACCTAGAAATGTGGAAAAGCTTTTTGTCTTTATAGTTCAAAGATAAATCTGTATTGATGTTGAGTAAGACTTCACTGCCTGAGGGGATGAAGCACAATAGGCCTTGGAAATCAAGTATGAGACCTATAGTAGTATATCAGGAAAAAAGGATGTTAGATAAAGTTCAGAGATTTCTTAGGTGCAGCCTCTTTACTGGACTACTGACTCTCACCTGGAAAGAAGCAGATGGGAAAACTGACAACTAGGAAATACATGTGTGTATATTTGTAAGTGTTTCACACTGTCTGCCCTCTTAGCGCTGGTTTCCATTTATCTTCAGGTTATACAAAGCTGCGTCTGACCTCTCTTTTATACTGCAGTTTTTCAACCTAGCTTTCCAATTTGTGGTTTTATGCATTAGAAATATGAAAAGCTTTTGTAAGTTAGGATTCTTGTCCAGTGGCTTTTGCATTGCAAGAGACATTTGTCAAATAGGCACAAGTAAAGAAAAAGGAGGAGCTTCACTTCAAGAAAATCAGATTAATGAAAATAACAAAATAAGTAAGTCTAAAAGCTCTGGATTTTAGATAATGCCTGAAGCTTCTCTGTTGTCATTGTGCTTACTATTAGTATCTGTGATAGAGCCAGGTAACAAGAAGCATTATCTAAAGAGCTAATTCAACAGGTTAGAAAGCTCTGGCTGTGCTTACTGAAGGCAACCAGACTTCCTCTCTGAAAACAAAGTGAATATATCATGGTTATTTGGGCAGCCAAGACAAAACAACCAGGAAAACCAAATTAATATTGTGTCTCCCCTCCAAGACTTTTGTTTATGAATTTAATTTTGCTCTCATGGAGGCTGATGAGAAATGAGGCGTTTTACTGCTGGTTTAAAACTATAAAAATCTCCCCTGCATAGTGAAAGTGCTTTACTGAATATTGAAGGAGAAGCAGCCTTGTACTAAAACAATGTCAAGATGATCATCTGCATTCAGTAGTGGTTACTTAATGCCTTTGTCAGGAATCCATTTCAGAGGGATCTCCCATAGGGGGAAAAATCCCAAGCCTATGAACACAGTGCTGTTTTCATTTTACACAGTTAAGATCAGCACCATTCTTCAGCAGCTCAGGAGTAGCTGCCTCTCTGAGTTATCCTTATTCTGGAGCTGGCATGCTATGGATACATCTTGCTGTGAGAGAAAAACCTCTGACCACGTCCTTCTGACTTCCTAGTTTTTCTTGGAGTCCAAACTTCTCACTCTAAAAGCCATTTGCAGCCTCACTTGCACTGGTATGTATCACAACTGGCTGTGAATACAAATTAAGTAGAAACTTCCAAATTAACATACTGAAAACCCTTTGATGTTCCAGTTCTTTAAATCTCATTTTCTTGTTTTTAAAATGTCCCTTTGTGACACGAACTTTAATTGTAGAAAGAATATATAGCAAAACCCCCAAACAACAAAACTACTTTGCATTCTTAATAGAGAATTTAGCAAAGAGAAATCAGACCACTTACTGGCAAATCCTCCTTAAGACAAGAGATTACAGTCAGTGGAGGTTGTCAGTAATCGGGATTACATGAAATCATTTGCAATAAAGTGCTCCTGGGAGACGGAGAGCTTAAGGAAATTGTGGGTTGTCAAGCTGGAGGACGTGTTAAAGAAAACAATGATGCTTTGATTTGGAAAAAGGTGTCTGATTATCCCAGATGTAGCTGGAACAGTTTCTCCCTAGCTTATGTCATTTTGACTTCTGTAAATGTTGCGTGACAATCCCAGGCTCCAGTGATGTGATAACTATCTTCCAAGAAGAAAAGAGTGAGAAACTGTAACCTCAGCTGAGCGTTTGGATAAGCAAGACAGCAGCAGCTGATCTATTAGCTCTGCATGACTGAAGTCCTGTGGCAGCAATCCATAGCTTAAACAATTCTGGGGTTTGTGTCTTTTCTGGCTATTTTGCTGGTGATACACTTCATCAAAGCTCGGCCTCAGCAATCTGAACTGCACTCAACGCTGCATGTTACTGTAAATGCCCTCTTCATCCCTTGGGGCTGAGATCAGTTTTCATGAGAGGAAGGTGTGTTTGGATGTTCCCCAATTCATAATTCATTCTACATGCATGCCCTAGGCAGCTCACTGATTCTTGCTTGACACTGGCTTCTGTGATCTACTCTCTTCTCTACCCCCTCCCCAGAATACTAAATCATCTTTTTTCCTCTCCTCATCATGCTGATGCTTTTCATTGTAAGAAAGAAGTAACTATTTGCGACTTTTTTTTTCCTGACTGATGAGAAAGGAGTCAGAGAAGCCAGTTTATAGTTAAAAGTCTGTCTCTCGATGATGTCAAGTTCCAAATATTGTAGAAATGGCTAAAATTTTGTACCTAACACTTGCCATGGGGACAGGAATATTTCTGCATGCAATAATTTATACGGGAATCTTCCAGAAGAAAAGGAATTTATCAATGAGAATCAGAATTTTTGTGGTTTACAATGAATTCAAGACTTTTCTGAGCTTATTGCTGACAGATCGACCCCAAACGTGCTGGGTCGTGGTTGGTGATGGCTTTATTGGTCTCTAACACTCTTGTCACTAAGGCTTACCCTATTTTTAGAAGACATTTTCAGGAGCAGGGTTTCAATCTGCACAGCAGTAAACTCTGGTTAGAATTTCTTACTGCTTTCTGCTTCTCTTAATAGTATGTATTGGGCCTTGATTATAGGATATTTGAGTGGCTGTTACAGAGCTTTCTAAGGGTGGTATTTTCTTCTCTTCTGAATTTAGATCTGTTTGGGAGTCTCTCTAACTATGCTGTTTTTGCTTTCTTATTCAAGGGCTCTGAGCTCAATCCTCTCATGGTTAGGTAGTGATTACTGCCCACATTCAGCTATCTTTGCCAATGACTTCTGCATATTTAGTAGGAGCATGTGGGAAACAAGCTTAATTCATCAGGGCCGAAGCAGCGATAATCTCAACTATGGGTGAAGAAAATTGGCAACCATGAAACCCTTTCTGCATCATGTTACTTGGGATGTGTTTGCTTTTAGTAACTGTTGGAGAGGAAGAAGCGTCTGGCTACAGCTGCTTTACATCTTGCATGATGTTACATCTCTCTGTGTGAATCAATTCCGATGGAATAGTTACTCTGAGAGTGTTATAAACAGCCTGAATGTTACAACAGTGAGTGAGTTTACGTGTCTGTAGCTGGTTTTCAGAACTCCATAGAAGTGTGGATTCTATTCAAGTCGATCTGGTTGTGGAATAATCCCATGTGGGTTTGGGTTTGAGGTCTGTTACATGAACTGACACTTGTCTAGAATAATGA
Source organism: Psilopsiagon aurifrons (assembly GCA_025447955.1). Classification (NCBI taxonomy): domain Eukaryota; kingdom Metazoa; phylum Chordata; class Aves; order Psittaciformes; family Psittacidae; genus Psilopsiagon; species Psilopsiagon aurifrons. The sequence continues at coordinate 45,873 of JAOEHY010029338.1, read as the reverse complement.
TGAACTTTGCTAAGTCTAAACTGAGCAGGTTTGTCTAGTGGGAGATGTTAGGGTTTAACATTAAGTCTAATGTAATTTATTATTTTTATTAGAGATTTGAGAGAAAGTAAATGAATTAATGACATCCACATGTAGTAGTAAATTAAGATTGTTAACACAAATATTACTGAAGGGAAGTGGGTGCTAGAAACCTGGTGGCATTATGAAATAGCAAAAGATGTAATGACAAATGGGAAAATGATGAGGAAGCAGCCTGGATCTAGCAATTCTCTGAGAATCTGAAGAGCGATAGACAGTGAAGCAGTCTGCAGTGTCACAGGCCTACCAAAATTTCAGGTCACCTACATCAAGATGAATTCACATAAGAGAAGGATGCCATTTTTTCATGAGATCATTCCTGAATTATCAGGGTCTCTTTCTTTTCATCCAGGGCTACCTGTAGGCAAGGCTGAATACCACTGTGTGCTCTAGAGAGACTTAGGGTAATTGCCACTGTGTCCAGATGTGCTCTGAAGCAGGAGTGGTAAGGAGTTTCCTGGTAGGTGGAGAGAAGAGTGGGGTGTTTGCAGCAGGTTTTTAATCTGCTCTAGGAGCACACTTATAAAATACTACAGCTCTCTGTATAAACAACCTTCAAAAAGTCCTTGTAGAAGGCTCTGATTTATTACATCTATGCTCCATTTTCCTCTTTACCATGCTGAAACTTCCCTAGTAAATCCTCATTCTGAAGCTTTTGGTTATACCTGCAGCCCTCCGTTGAACAACTTTTACTTATGCTAACATCTTTCTGGGACCAAAACCACATGTAGCATTCAAGATGTAGGCATTTCACATTAGATACTCCCCAAGTATACAGCAATTCACTCAAAACACAGAAAAAAAGATTGCAGGATTGCTCCTTAGCATATCATGGATTTTGGGCAACTATTTTATCTCTAATGCTAAAGTATTTATTCATGCACAAATAGAAAACATGGCAGAAATTCATGCAGTATGGCTGAGGAAACACTATTTCTTGTAGACCAATCAGCCCCGTCGCTTGGCAAGCCCTTGATGGAGAAAAGCCCCTCACAGGTATATAATGAGCTCAGCAGAAAGGGAGAGCAGAACAGAAACCAAGTGTGGAAAAGGTGGCTAAGAAGGTGAGTTTGTCATTTGGATGTTTTCCTCTTCCTAGTAAACATGAGTATGTTTTCCAACTACATCAGCTAACCTAATAAGAAAAGCTGTTACCTCTCCCTACCAGCCCAGCAACTCTGATGGTATTTTCCAAACCCTTTACATACCCTGTCCTGTTTTCTGGATGAATGATTGCGCTGTTTCCTGAATGAGGAGTATGAAATTTCATTGCTTTATACTAGCCATCTAAGCATGAAGTCAGACACAGTTCCAAGGGTTGAAGTTGTTAATATGATACAGAAACTCTGTGATTCTTTCATGAATAACCAACTTGGTTGGCAGGTCAAACCAGCATGGGAGATAACGGCATAGTGTGTTCATAGGCTGATTGTAGCAAGTGTGTAACTGAATTCTTTGTGCTGAATTCAGAGCAAGTTTTACTCTGCAGCAGGTCTGGGGAGTGGCAATATATAGATGCAACACATATAGCAGGGATCAGTGCAATCATGGGACATAGAAAAGTCAGAGGAGGAAGCAAAGAGAAAGCAACTAGCCATGAAGTTGGATGGTAGTTAGATGCCTTCTTTGGATCAAACATAATGAACTGCAGATGCTGAAAGCAAGGAGAATATGCTTGGGAATTATCCCTTTGCTTTCCTCCAGGTATCCCTCACAGTTCCTGCACCTGTGCTTTATTCTTACCTTTTATAATAGCCCTCTTTTGCACCTCCTTTTCTTCCATTCGGTGTCCCTTTCTGCGATTACTGTGTGGGCTGTCACCTGCTGAGTGTTCCTTTACCCATCCTCTTTCATTCCCTCTCCCTGCAATGACAGTCCACGTCACTTTACTTTCTTCTATCACACTGCTCTTCTGATACATTCAAATGTATCCCTTTCCCTTCTACTATGACTATTCTAGTTCCTGGTTGACACAGTGGTCCATGGGCTGTCAACAGCAACTTCTGTGAGACCTCTTTTTCTAGAATTCATTAGATTTTAATTGGAAAGTCAGTTGGTTTTAAAGAAATGTCATTGGTTAACATTTCAGTAAATGCAAGAGCCACTATAATACATAGCATGGGTCAGGAATTGTCAGCTACTCTGTACCCAGGATGTAACATCTTGCGGCCCTCTCCCTTGCTGCGTATGTGCTGGTGTAATACACGTGATTAATAGTAAGCTGTTCCCACGAATTACCTATTGATGGCTTAAGGGCTGTATGCAATGGGGTGTACCCTATTCATCCTCTTTGGGGAACATCATGTAGGGGGAACATGGGGGACACATGGCATAGATCCTTCAGCAGTCTCATAATTTGTTTTACCTTCTTTTTCTCTCTCAGTGAGTCATGCTCATCTCCCTGTGACTTGAGAGTTCATCTTGGGATCTCATGCCATCTTTCTGTCTTTATGAGAAGGTGTGTATGATGATCCACCCTAATGGTTTCTGTTGCTGGCTGTGGCAGCATGTTTTATGATGGGTGTGGTACATTCCCATTTTCTCTGTTGTGCATGTACAGTATTCACCGTGCAGCCCCACCCGTGGCCACTCCCACCCTCCCACTGGGAATTGCCCACAGTAAGCTCTGTAATTACCTTTATTTGATCTGAGGAATGGATTTGGGAATCTTATTTGCACAGTCGTAAGCTGAGTATGTTAAACCAAAAAAAAACCCAACCAAAAACCTTTGACTGATTCACTGCGCAGGGATGTGTTAAGCAGAGAGAGCAGGCACACGGATAGTTCAGGGGCTGTTTAACTGAAGTGGGCTTGGGGCTCTTGCTTTGCAAATGTCTGACTACAATACAGGTATAACAGGGGAATTTCACCTGTTACCTCCTGTTCCGAGTTCTTCATGTCAGCAGGCAAAGCTGCTGTAAGTTACAATTCTGTTAGTTTGACATTGAATTAAACTGAATCAGTGCAAACTACAGTTTGTACTTGTTTTACTGTCTGGGTTCTGCAGTGTAGCTTACACAGGCCTCTGACTCGGTGAGTACACACTCAGAGGTAATGCAGCACTGGTTCAAGCATTTAGATTCTGGGGAAAGCTTCGAAAAGAAAGAAACAAACCCAAAGAAAGACTCAAGCTGCTACTTCGGCTTTTTAAGATCAAAGGTCTTTCCCCTGCAACTAGTAACTAATTCAGCTCCTCACAGAAGCACAGCTGATTTGGAGTGATGTATTCTGCTGACACCTATTCCTAGGCATGCATGAAAAATGTTGCATATAAAGTAGTAAAGATGCGGGGACAAGTAATGGAGAATGATTTTTATTCTTTGGAGGGAACCCACTGTCCAGTCCTAGCAATAGCCTTTCTGTCCCCAAACCTTCAGTGCTGTTTCTATATGTGCAGCAGTCAGTACTGGCTAGCATGTTAGAGTACTTCGAACAGGTATGTGGGGAAATCGGGCTGATAATTTGCAGATGGTAACTGTTATTCTGAGCAGTTGTGATAAAGATTAGGGGAAGGAACAGTAAAAAGACATGGGAAGAAAAACCAGGACTAGCAGATCAAAAGTTTCTTCCATGGTATAAAACCGTGGTGTGCTGCTGTCTTGAACACGGCACAATTCTGGTTCTCCCTGTCTTGAAAAGGAAACAGTTGTATAGGATAGGTTGAGGAGAAGCCTGAAAGTCTGGTCCAAGGTTTGGTCCAGCTTCCATATATGAGGAATAAGTAAGTGGCTTTGGCCTGGAAGAAATTGATAGTGAAAGAATGGAAGAGATGTATTAAATCCCAGATGGCACAGGAAGGGTAAACAGGCATTGAAGGCATATTCCTAACTCAACAGCTCCAATGCCTGGTAGGAAGGAGATGCAAAACTAGCAAAATTAGTTGGTTCTTTACACAGTGTGTAGCTGAGCTGAGCAAGGCCCTACCACCGATCTTTGGATGGATTCAAGGGATGGCTGGACGAGTTCATAGAAAGGAAAATCCCTTGTGGCTTATTCAATAGATGGACACAAGATCTGACTTCAGAGGTCTGTGACTTACAAACTGTGTTTACTGTTTCTGTGCTTTCCTCTCACGTTTAGTCTTGTCTATTGCTGGAAATAGGATGCTGGGCTAGATGGGCCTTTGGTTTCACCCAGGATGGATGTTTCGGTACCATGTGCGTTGCATTGCACACTGTTTTAAAGACATAGACCCAGACAATGTCTCATGTTCCAGTGGCATAAATTCTCTGCAGTGTAAAGGTAACATATTTGTAGAGATAGAGCTGTCTGCTTACAGAACAAACGCTCCAGTTATGGAGAAGGGAGAGAGAAAAAAGTAAAGGTGATGGAGAAGGGAGAGAGGAAAAAAAATCAAGCTGAAGAAATAAAAAGGCAAAAACCTGATTATCCTAAAACTCTCTCCCTTCCCCCATATTACAAAGTCATTCTCATCCCAGCATCAAGTCGAGAAGTTAGTTTTGTAATTTAAAGCACTGTCTTTGGAATACCAGGAGGAGCAAGAGACAGACAGACAGAAGAATAAAAGAGGGAGAGTTTGGAGATTAAAGAACCTCATGGGAAAATATGACCTGACATTGTTTTGCAAAAAATGAGTAACATACAAATATGCTAATCCTTTAGGAAGGCCTAACTGCTGAGAACAAGATGAGATACAAGTGACTTGCAATTAGGAAGACTAAATTAAGAAGAAATGGGGAAGGAAACGCAAATCTAATAGGATGAACAAAATGAGGAGTTGTGCATGAAGGCATTAAACTTCCCAGGAAGGACTGAGTTCATTCTTTGCAAGCCTTGGAAAACTTTGTCTGCTGTTAGTACAAGTACAAAGGAAGTCCCTAAGGGGAAAGAAAGAGCAAAATGAGGGAAGTTATGAGAGAATAGGTACAGATAAACCCATCCCCATTTACAGTGATATGAGACAGCATAAGAACCTCTAAAAACTGTGACTGTTGGCCATATCCAACAGACTAAGTTGCACCAAAGTTCATTCACCCAATTGACCTTCTCTCTGCTTCACTGTGAAGTGACCGATGCCTGTTCTTCCCTTCACCCTCCCCACTTTCCAAGTACTCACTCCTCTGTTACACCCACCTCTTTTCCCAGTGCCTAATTTATTCCTAGAGTTTATATCTGTTTCATAAACACTGCTTCCTGACTGGTAAAAGCATCCATAAAAGAAAAGCTATCCACAATACCTATTGCATTTTTAAGTCAACTTTATCTAATTCTCCGTCTATTTTAACCCTTTTAGGAAAATCCTCCAAGCTTTATGAGAATTAAAAGCGGAGAAAGACAAAGCCAAGTTTCTTTCCCCACTTCTACATTCCTGGTTGTTTAAAAGCACATTGTTCCAGCCAGCATGCCTTGAAATGATGCAAAGTAATGTAAGTTGTTCATCTAGACTGAACTTTTCATCCAGGTTCATCTGTCTTGTGCAGTGTGAGGTGCTTTCATATGATTTCTTTATTTGGGCATTATCTGACTGAACAGGAGAGCAGAACTAAGGAATCTATTATGGTCCCTGTGCTCAGCAAAACCACTGAGAAGAAAATGCACAAATCTGATCTCCATTCCCCTTCTGAGGGGATTCATTGCCCATCTTAAATCTCCAAAGTGCTCAATCAAGAGTATCTAAGAAATGGAGATCATGAGAGTGACCTTTCCCGTGCTTAAGTGTTTTGGCTTTTAAATGAGTATCTGAAATAAGAGAGAATCTCCTTCAAGAGCTATGTATGTATTCAAAATAGTGCCTCTGCTTTCCACTGTTACTTAACAAAATCCACATTCTGCTTGTGCGTCCATCTCATGAGTTGATCCCTTCAGGTGCGTCTGTTACACTGATAAGTGAGACAATAAATAAAATCATAGAACAGTTTGTGTTGGAAGGGACCTTAAAGCTCATCCAGTCCCAATCCCCTGCCACAGGCAGAGACACCTTCCACTGGAGCAGGGTGCTCCAAGCCCCTGTGTCCAACCTGGCCTTGAACACTGCAGGGATGGGGCAGCCACAGCTTCTCTGGGCACCCTGTGCCAGCGCCTCAGAACCCTCACAGGGAAGAATTTCTGTCTTATATCTAACCTAAACTTCCCCTGGTTTAGTTTAAACCCATTCTGCCTTGTCCTGTTGCTACAGTCCCTGATATGTTTTTAATTCTTTCTTTCCCAAATTATGGTTAATTAAAATATCTTCTGGGAAAATATTAAAAAGAATAATTTAAACCATATTAAGTAAATCACAAAAAGTAGAAAATGCAAAGTTTGCAGGTTTCTCTAAGGGAAATTAATTTCTAGTACACAATAAGTAGTCTTCCCCATCTCTTGCTTATAGGAAGACCACAATGGCTTTAGAAAAAAGAGATTTCTTTCATCGCAAAAGGTAACGCAAAACCACCCTTGAAATAAAGGACTGGAATTTCACAGAAACTGCAGCAACCAAAACCAGTGTGTACAGAAACAGTTTTGCAATAAACGGTCTGAATAAACAACCTCTGTTTCATGGAGGAAGCACCACTTAAGCAAGTGTATTGAATTAAATACACATCCTTGATGCTCTTTCAAAATCCTTAAGAGAGGTGAAAATTAGAAATGAGAAAAAGGCTAAAACTAAACGGGAATTATCTAAATCCTGCATTCCCCCCTATACTCCTGTTGCATTTGACATACACGCATCGTCATGCACCTTATGAAGTACATGAGATTCTTCCCGAGAGACTTGTGCTCCCTTTAACAAGGATTTTGGCCAGTTTCTCCTTAGTGTGAAAAATAAACTCCTTTACTGGAATGGAATCTTACATTTTTGGGGGCAACCAGCTATAAAGAGCTTGAAACTATGCTCATTTCTTCTCTTAAAGTATTAAATTTCAGTGATACATAAAACATAATGAACTGAATTAAGGGGATTACCACATTAAAGAAAGAGATGTAAAACTAAACCTATTCCAAAAGCCATTCTGTTTTCTTATACATAAAAAATAATGCAAATTAAACTTTTTATAGGTGTTTGTTTCCAACACACACCTGATAAAGAATATTCATGAAGGGACTGGAAGTACAGTTTCATACTGTTGCTAACTCTGGAGCTACTAATAGTAATTCCCGGAGAAAAAAGCAAATTGAGATATTAAAAGATACTTGCGTTTTATAACCCCTCCCAAATCTGCATCAACATCGATAACAGCAACAGCTCAACATTTTACTTCCTTGTAAAGATGTCTCTGTAATACAGTTTTTCACTCTTCCTAGTGTCTGAGCTTTTTCAGATTGACTAAATGAGTGTAGGACTACATTTATGATGTTATAGTATTTGGGGGGACTACAGATTGGAACGCAAACCATGACACAGTGTTACAGATGTAGAAGAGCAAAATAAAGCTGTCAGCAAGAAAAGCAGGGTCCTGAGCAAACAGCATGTTGTTTGGAGACTTTTTAGGTGGTTATTCATGAAGAAAAGTCTTGAAATTAAAGAACATGTTTAATTTTAGACTTTTTTGCACTGCTATAGTTATTCCCTCTGATTTAATATGTTTTCCTGTGGAAAAGAGAATTTTTCATTGGGGTAGCTCTCAGCAAAGCATTTTATAGTCAAAGAGAAGATTTGTGTTTGGGATTAGTTGTATCTGAGGCTGTGTGAAGTGAATTTCTGTATGAGAAGCTTTTGTCAGCTTTCATTACCCTCTGCTAGTGAGGAGGCCACTCAGCTGCTGGAACCAACCAAAGACTTTGCTGTCTTTGTCAGCTTGTTTTGTGGTGACAGTAGGTTCCTACAGCAGATCTCATGCTATGGTCAAAAGCCATTTTGCTCAGTGGTTGGGAGTAGAGCAGAGATATGAGGTGCCTGGTTTTCACAGCTATTGTTTCCAATCCATAACAAGATCTATAGACCATCAGGAATACCATTGGAAAGATTCAGCCCCGGGAAGGCTGAGGCTGGAAGGGACTTCAGGAGCTCATCTAGTCCAACTTGCCTGCTCAATGCCAGGTCAGCTAGATTGAAGTGAAGAGTATCAGCAGGAAAACAAAATGAAAAGCACATGCCTAGCTCTTCTGTCAGGGAAATCAGGCCCTGTGTCTGTTACAAAACCCATGCATGCTTGTTTGAACATTAAACATCGCTAATGAATGCATTGTCAAATCTGACTTGCTAAACTGGGGCAAAGGAATTCTTCTTATGGGCTCTTGATTTGGTTTTCTGTCAACTGTACCTTTCCTTCTCCCTATCCAAGTTAAATACTGCCAGTTCTCACTTTTCTTATTGTAATTCTTGACCTGGCTTACAGTTTTTGAGAAGCTCAGTGCTGCTGGAACAGTGAGTACACAAAAATCACTTTTTTGAACACAATTTTGTCAAGAATATATGTTTTTCTATTGGTATGAAAAATAAAGGTGGAAACTTGATTCTTGGTGTCTAAAACCCATCAGCAAGTAGCATAAATCCATTACTCTTGTTTTCAGAATTCCATGATGATAAGATTTGATTATCCATACTGTTCAGTACAAGGAGTTTACTCCCTGTACATTCTACCTTCAGTTTCAGTGTACGCTATTTCCAGTTTCCACATTTCCCTTCTCTCAAATTTCAGTTTCTCATCTTTCTCAGATCTGTACATGTCTCTATATGTGGGAAAATCTTCAAAACCTGACCTTTTCCTATTTTTATGGAATATGTTCTTTAAAATGACTTTTTCTGTGGAGGCTTTCAACAGTAAGGAAAATCATCCTTTTGAGCCACAATTAGCAGCCCCCTTTGCACTTCTTTCGAGCCATTCTACACAGCACACAAATGTATCGATACATCTGGCTTAGTTTTTCCTGTTTATAGAGTCAGAGAGGAAAAAAGAACAAGTGACTGAGTTGAGCTATGCCCCATTTGATTTTTAGTTGTTCAGTTTGGCTGCTGAAAGTTGCTGCCAGCCAATGCATGCGAAATTAGGCTGCAGAGAGCTCACCTATGTGAGGATGGACAGAAATCCAGGAAGCCTTTACTAGTTTGGTAGCGAGTCTTAAGCACTGAATGGAAATGTGATGCAAAGAGTTTTTCCATCCGAGCACAGGTATTTTAAGCTGTGCACTGAGCTGATATATACTTATGGACAGTAAATTTCCATAGATTTAAATAAGTGGGACTATTGCTCAACTCCTGAGAAGGCGGTGTGCAGACTATCCCAAAGAGCACCTTGCATTAATGGCTAATCTTGAAAATGCTGGTCCTACTATGTAATTGTTCAGTGCTTTGAAAGGTTCGTATAGAAGATGTTAGACAATAGGATCTCTTGGGTGTTACCAAACCAGAGTTCAGATAGCACAAAGCTGACCCCAGCCCCATGTGGTGGAGCAGGTGCTCTCCAGACACTCTGAATTTCAAAGAAAAAGAAAACAAACCATCCCAAATCTATTCCTGGGTGGAAAAGTAGGGCATTCATTAATTACTGACCTTAAAGCCCAATGGAAAACTAACGGGGCAATGCCAAGTCAGAGGATGAGAAATCCTGGAATATTAATGCCGGCTGCCTCTGATCTCATACACTGAAGGCTACGGGTGTTCTCCCCTCCCAGAGGACAGGGCCGAGGCCTTTTGACGTCTTCAGGTTCAGTCGCCCCAATTACTTTCATCCAAGTGAATTTGGAGAATCAGCTGAAATTACTGCAGAACTGCAGGTCTTTGAGAATGCACTGAGTGTGAGTGCCCTATACAGCCCTGAAAGGAGGTAAATAGAGTGACTGTCTGGAAACTAGCAAGTGAGGGAATTAGAGACAGCAGATTTAACTTGAATCCCCAGAAACGGCCAAAACTGAACAAACACCAAAACACCAAAGTAAGGAAGAAAAGGCAAAAGCAAAATCTATTATGAATTTGCCAAGCAACTGTCATACCAGGGTGGTTTCCCTGTAGACTGGCCTTGCCGGAAGAGGAGGAGGTCTACAGGTAATACAGCTTTACTGAGGCTTCTACACTGTCTCCCATGATGTTCTCGTGAGCAAACTAAGAACATGTGTTTTAGGTAAAATTCTACTAGAGAGGAGGAAAAGGTGGGTGGAACAGAACATTAAGAGTCCCTACTGGCTGCTGTCAGAATGAAAGGGTATTTTGAGTGGATTTCTTGGAGAGTCTGTTACTACTTGGGATTTTCACTAATGACTTGAATGCTAGACTAGAGAGGAACACTGATCATATTTGGAGACAGCATGAAGATGGAAGGCTTTGCATATGGATTTAGAGGAGAGGATTAATATTCAAAAGGAGTCAGGAAAAACAATGTGGAGAAAGTGAAATGCAGTTCAGTGATAACTGAGTTCAACATCTTGGCAGGAATAATAAACCCTGCAGATAGTGAATGAGAATAAGTGACTGTATAAAAAGATGTAGAGGTTTTAATGGGTTACAAGCTGAGCTACATAAGCCACATCATGCCATAATGTAAAAGGCAGACGTACTAGCAGGTACAAGGTGCTTACAGAAATATATCCAGGGGGACTTAAGAAGTAACTCCTCTTACTCTTGGAAGAGCATCAGCTGAAGGTTTGTGTCCAGTTTTGGTCACTGCATTTTGAACCTGCAGCTCGGAGGAGGAGAGGAGTGAGAATGTTCAGAGGCCCAGAAAATGTGGCTTATGACGAAAGCTTCACCGAATTAAGTTGTTTAGTCTGGAAGAGAATTTATATTGAAGGACATTCCAGCTCTTTTTTCCCCCCCTCTCCTTTGCTCTTCTTTTCTGCAGCTTGGGAGGACAGTGCCTAGCTGTTTAATTATTCCAGCTGGGAAAATAGTAAATTATTTCCTTCTATGAATTACTTACATTCCTGGGAGAACAGGTTCCTGTCTAATATTTCTGGCATCCTACCATTTGCCCACAGAGGGGAATGTTGCAGGGACCTGTCCTGGCAGGTCTGTTGAACCAGCAGTTAAGAGTTTGCAGGGCAGGGATACCTACCCATTCCAGGAGTAAAGTACGGGCTAGGTGTGGAAGTTGTAAGCTGACACTAGGTGAGCTCCTTTGAGAGGCTCTAAGAAACTGGTGAGGCAGCAGTACAGAGGGAAACAAATTGGGTTAAAATGACAGCATGTTTAGCTTCATTACATGACTCTGATGGAACCTCACCCTATATGCTTCATTCATTTCTGAGCACTTCGCCAACAGAAAGATAATAATGCTCTGGATTGCAGGAGCCCTGTCTCATCCAAACATCTTAAAAAGATTTTACATATATTTACTAAGCCTCAGAAAAACACTGTTGAGATTTCTAAAGCCTCTGCAGGGATTGCTTTGCTAACCACACATTTAGCAGCTCCCTTCAATACTCTGCAGCATTCAACAGGGCACAAAGAATGCAGGTTTCACTTGAAAATGTTAGGGAGTTTAGGTAAGATACATATGATCTTATGTATTATTATTTTGTTTATATGATGCAAAAAGCAATGTTGTTCTGTGGACAACTCTAAAGGTCTTGCATCCCAAATTAAAATAGAGAATAATATATTCTATTGCAGTTGTTTGGAATATGTGGCTCTTTTAAGTACTGGTTTGAAGGAAGAATAGTGGCATCTAGGCCACTTGGAAGAGGGTGTTTGCAGGAAGTTAGTGAGCACAACATGCTAGTTTACATTGAGGGCTCTCAGTTTTCTCAATGTTGTGGGAGGTACCCCTGGTAGTATCTCATATACAACCAGGAGACTTAGTTGCACCAGTAGGCTACAAAAATGGGCTGTATTGTACTGGACTTAACTGATTTAAAAGGAAACAACAAAGCCTAGAATGTGTGTGGGGTGAGGAACCAGTTAGGGAAGCAGCAGCACAGCGGGCCGAGATTGTGAGGGCATGACTTGAATTTATGTTTGAAATGCGGCAAAAGAGTGAATTATTTCCCTCATCTTCGTAAAAATTGCACAGTGTCTTCGGTAATAAATTTGCTGAGACTTAGCTTTTAGTCTTGAATATAAACAGCATCCTGTTGGCAGCATCATGTTATGTTAGGGCATTGATTCAATAGTGTCTCAGGAGAAAGAGCAGCGCCTCAGCTCTGCTTCCCGAGGTATTCAGACTGATGCCAGTCTGTGGATATTTACTTCTGGGCTCCTACTCAGGGTATTCCAGACTCTCTCAGCCTTACACAGCTTTTGAGAACTGCCACCTGGCTTTTAAATCTGAACTCAGTGAAGAAGTGCTTTGGGAAGATGTGGCACTGGCCATACTCACTGATAGATGAGACAGGAGGGTTTTATTTGTACCTCTCACTTAATCTGCATTATCTCCATAATTAATCTCTTTGTATTTTGACCTAATGATTTTTGAGGTGCAGAAGAGCACAGAGGTGTGTTTGACCCAAATCATAAAGCTCAAAACAATAGAGGACACGGCCACAAACAGTAAATCCTATCTGCTTGGAAGTTACCTGTATGGCTTATGGACACTGACCTACTAAATACTGTTTTTCTTATGCCACATCCAAAATAACACTTTTCCTTAGTTTCCAATGGTCACAGTCAGAAAGAGCCAGCTTCCAACATTTCTGCTTGAGTGAGGTGTAACCTGCTAGAATATTTTGCATCTGTAATTGGTTTCTAAGCAGGACAGAGTAATACATGTAAAAATTCTTCCTTATACACTCTTCAGTGCTTTGAGTCCCCACCTTTTAAAGGCTAAATATGGGGGAAGGAGGGGAGAATTGATTTGGATTTTGGTTTTGATGGGGTTCTTTTCCCAACTTTATGCCTTTTAACATTATTGCACAGATTAGTGCAGAACTTGGGACCTCAGATCTAGCTGTGGCCACTCAGGGTTGCCACCAAAGTCTCCTTTTGGTTCTAATGTGAATCAGTTATCCCTATTTTTTGCAGGACTGGGAATTTCTGTTTCAGCTTGTTTGGAGACCATATCATTGTCCCCCTGTTCTTGGTCACTTAACAGCCTATGAAACAAGGTTATTGGAGTGATTTCATGATTTAAAGTAGTTCTGCATGACACTACGGCTTGGTTTAAATTTCTGGTGTTTGCAGCCAAAAAGGATAGAATATTGTTGTGGTTAATGTTTAATTTCCAGAAATCCTCGGTAATTATGTTTTCTTTTTATTTCTGTTTTTACAAAATAGGTGCTGTAGATGCTCTAAAACGACATAGTGTATTTTGTGGGCTTTTTTAATGTGTCTTTCTTATTAGCCCCTTCAAAAACTCTCTGAGCGGCAAACTATTGTCCTATAAAAGGAAAAGCCTGTTATTACAAGGCATGGATCAGAAAGACATTGCTTCATGTGGGTGAGCCTCTTTCTACACTTTCCTCTTTCAGCTCAGTGTTTTGCAGTAATGGCAAGTGGCTTTGTGTATTCCTATTTACACCTATCACAGTGGTATAGAGATACTTCCATTTACTCCCCAGAGTGTGCGACTGACTCCTTTCTCAGTAACTGACACATGGCTCTGGTTGTATCTAGGAATACAGCAATATTATACAACTATCTGTTTGTGTACAAGCGTGTACTTTCCTACAGTACAATATTTGAGGTGAGTGTAGATGCTCGAATGATGAGAATGCAGCCCCTTACTTCATTTACATTAATACCACTTGTACCCACGTTCATCTCCCCTCACCGGGATGAAGTAAACAGTGTGCTTTAGTTGTCTATTTAGTTCTTGGCTGCATATAGAATACAGAGTATTACCTGGCTGAAAGCAAACTACACAATCCTTTACTCTTTAAGAAATACGCATCCTAAATATATAATATTTTTTGTCCTATGCTCGTAACTTTTTGTGCACAAAATACATTTTCAGCCTAAACCCCATCCACTTACATCAGTGTTTGAGTTAGCGACCCATGAGTCAGATAAACCCAAACATTTCTAGAATAAAGTCTAATTCCCCAGGATTTAATCTGATGTCCAGTAAACTGGCAGGAGGGCCAGGAGTGAATGGTGGCTACTTGTTATTTATAGGTTTGATAATTATTGTGTTTGTAACACAAACGATTTGTTTCTTGCTGGCAGTCTAACAGTCTGAAACTAAGAAGTGAAAAGAAAGCGATAGACTTCCTGTGTATATAAAGAAATAACAAACGAGTTTCCATTGGCAATACTCAAATTCAGTCTTTTCTGCAGTCAACACATCCTAGCTCCTGTCTGGATGTCACTTCAGTCACCTTGTCATACAGAAGGAAGTCCAACAAAGTTTTCATCTACTACTACACAACACATGAGGCAAAAGCAACAGATTGAAAACAGAGGCCGCAGTAAAAACAAACTGGATTTCACAACATGCAACTTCCCAAGTTTTGATTTGTTATTGGAAAAGTTTGGAATAAATCTATAATGGATTTGTGAGACATGAGATTTCCCACTTTCTGTTTTTGGAAATACTTTCTTAGTTTTTCCTTCTGTTATTTAACTCCTTTTCTCCCCATGTAATAGTAAACACTTCCAGCTTTCTTTGTAACTAACACAAAGTAGCTTACATTAAGCTGGTCTACACCTGAGACAAGAAGAGCTTTTCCTTTAGGAATTCACATACAAGTCCTCATTTCTCCCGGTATTAGACCAATAGATCTATTAAACTTACCTGGTGTTTTCTTGACTCCTTCTCTTGCTACTCTGCACTCGCGGCTGATAAATACATATAGGAGTTGCCGGGGAACGGGATGTAGGCGCTGACCTTCCCCTTCCCTCAGCCTCAAGTTCTTCAAAGTCAGCCTCGGGGACTTCAGATTAAATAGATGAGCCAAGGCAAAAGAGTTCTGCTCCCCCTTCCGTTTGGCTTTCACGGCTGAGTTCTAAAAAGCCATATGAAGTTGTCAGAGGTTTCCTCTTACCTTTTTACTGAAGCAAAACGGCGTGCTGCTGCTCCAGGACAGGATTAGGTCATTCAAACAGCCCTGCAGAGAGAGTGGAGGCTCAGCGGTACAGAGTCTCCAAAGGCTGGAAAGATCTGATCTTACATCAGGTGAGAGAAGGCAGCTGGCTGGGCAAGCCAATAATTATGATATCAGCTCTTGTTCGCCTCGGGCAGTCCTGCATTTAATAAGAATACAAATATGACTAAGCTGCAGGTTTTTTTTTTCCCTTGTTCTCTTGGCAATTCCGCAGAGGAGTCGGGCAGGTACGGAGCTCTAACTGTCTGGAAAGAGAGTGCTGCTCCCTCTCAACCTCTGGTTTTCTTTTGAATTCAAATACTCATCTGTTACTGTGTTTTGCAAACCTATTATCTACCTGTGGTTATTACAAACACTCTTTCCTGGCATGGATTTTGCCATACTATCAGAAAGCTTCCAGCTGCCAGAAATAGGTGTCTGTCTTGCACTTGTTCAGTCTGAACTCTTGTCATGGAAAGGACCTGTGGCTCCACCATAGAATGTCAAACCACGTTGCACCATTTAAATGTAAGAGGAGCACTACACAAGGCCAGCATACTCAAGGTAATACTCTTCTCCCAAACCAGAATGTCTTAACACAGTCATAAAAATAGAACTAGATTGGAGGAGTGTATGCATTCATGTGGGCATGTATGTATATATATTTATGTGGAGAGGTTTGTTTTTTGTGTGCAGGTATGTAGAGAGGGATACAAGTTTAAATGTGCAATTGCAGGAATAGGTATTCCTGCTGCCCATACCTGGCTTTGTGCACACTCTACAGTCCCCTACACAAACCTGATCACACCTACTGTAATAACACTTACCTACCTCATAGGGTGTTGTGAGGATTAATTAATGTTTGTAAAGTGCTTTGAAGATGAAAAGCCTTGAATGAGTGCTAAATATAATTATCATCATTCCACAAAACAGTAGAAACATCTTTGCGGCCCCCAGGTTATTGTATAGGTACACCCATGTTTATCTCCCACGATTATGGTGAGATATTGAATAAGGTCTTGAAACTTTGATAGAAGCATGTTCTCTGCTTTGGAGGGCGTATTTATATCCATGTTAAGTCCATGCTCTTCATGAAGTGTTTTTGTGATTCCTGGTGCAGAATACTTTACACAGGTTTGTGATAGAAAAGATCTACCATGGCATCTGCATGTCATAATAATGGTGGAAGAAAAACCATGTTTTTCCTAATGATGAATTATTTCCTATCAAGAGTTTGCCAGTTTGATTTTATTAATCTATTAGGAACTTCTGAGACTTGACAAAAAAGACTTTGTCAAGTTATCTGCTGGATCTTGTAGAGAGAGTGGGCATGGAGTGTTGGTGGATATGCTCTTTCCTGATCTCGATGATAGAGCTGGATAAACCCTTGTCCTTTCCAAGGGCTTTCGTGTTTAGTGTTCCTCAGGGTTCCATGTCTGAAGCTGGCAGAGAAGATACTGAGGTGGTTTGAGCTACACTCGACACCTTTCCTTCATTATTCCCAAATTCTGCACTGCCCTTAATAACCATTCTTACTCTGATGGCTGAGACAGACAAATCTGAGGTGGTTTTATGTTAGCAACTTAAGTACGAACTACACTAGCCCAGAACCAAAGCAGGCTAATGGCCTGATTATTAACCCAGTCTCTGCAGGGAGCTTTGCAGCCTGCCATGGAACCCAGACTGCTGCAGTGCTTAGTTACTGGTACCTAAGTTAGGCAGTTTAACATTAAGTTGCTGGGTGTGTTTACTTGAGGTGGCGTCACAGGTCGATTGCAGTGCAGAGATAAGATCCTGAATGAAAGTGAAGCACTGACTGGCAAGCATTATCTCTTCTTGCCTGGGATAACTATAAGGAGGAAATACCTAGAGGAAAGGGGGTGTCACTATTTGCTGCAGACTTTTCCTGTTTCTTACCAACGTGTATCACAGCCTTTTATCAACACCCGCCTTTGTGGACATGGAGAGTGTAGCCCACCAGCAGTACTGCTATGTAGTGTTTATCCTTCGAGTAGCAGAATAGTTCTGTAGAATTTAAAGAGTATTTTTTTTCCTTACAGCTGTCTTGCAGTCAACGTGAAGAGTTTCGTTAAAGTAAACCAGTTTGGTCTTCAGGAGATGATGCCATATGCCACAAGCAAAAAATAGAAAAGATCAAGGAGCTTACATCAGAACAAACGTAGTGTTGTCAGATCCAGACTAGCCTATTGTAATGAGTTGCCTTTACATTTCTCCTTGGTCTGAGCTTTTGTTGAAAGACTAATGTACTTGTTTAGTACCTCAGGACTGGCAGTGATTCTGAACTGTTAAATACTGTTCCTAGAATTGATCTTCCATGTTTTGGGGGAAAATATTAACAGTCATCAGAGTTGCAGAGTAAACATTTATAATGTGAGTCAGTGGAATCGATTCAGTGATGTCTGACTGAGACTAGAGTTTGAAGTAATAATGTCAGCAGGTAGAAATGGCTCTGATCACCTTTCTTGAAGGCTCAGCTGCCCATTGAAGATTCCTAAAGTGGTAGCACTGTTTGATGCATCCATACAGGCAGATACAGCAGAGGGAGAAGAAATGCCCGTCTGCATGACTGCCACAGCAGGATGTCTTTGTAATCTGTCCAGAACAAGTGGCTCAAGCTCCTGCTTCCCTATTTGTTTCTCTGGCTTAGGGGGAGTCATCCATCCTGCCTGATCTGCTTCCTGTAGTGCTGCATTATGGGCATATGAGTTCATTTTGTAATAGAAGTTGAAAAAATATGATTATCTTCTTATGTTCCACAGTTTGAGCCTTTTTTCCTGGACTAGCTGGTGCTTTTCAAAGCCCTGGAAATGGCTAAGCTGGGCTCAAAGGTGTGCATGAGACTTTGTGTCCAGTTCAGAATGTTTGATCAACTTTACCATAAGGTATCCCTGTGCTTCCTTACACAGAAAACCACTGTTGACCTCACTATAAACCCCTCCTGCGGTTTAAAATTGCCAAGAGTGGTCTTGTTGATCGGGAAATGTGTCAGTGAGGAATTCTCCCTATGAACTTCCTACATCTTGTGTCCAGCCAGAGGATCAATTCATTCCTTTAATAAATACTATTTAATTTAGTAGTGGCCTTATTGCTTTTTTTTCATACATTGTATTTTATTATGCAGCGATGGCAGCAGCATTTGTTATCATACATAGCTTTGGAGGCTTACAATTTTTGTATCCTAACATTTGGATGATAAGCTTACAAAATGACTTCAGACGTAATCTAACCAGCTATTCTGCCACCATTAACTAGGAAAAGTGGCCCAGCATCTCTCCCTTGGGATCACCCGAGGGAAGACACACCTGGGTGTAACTTAACCGTCTGCTGTGCTGCCTTTAAATAGTAGTCAGGGCTTGCTTTTTATCTTCTGAGATATCCCTAGGGAATACACACCTTGGTTTAACCTACATACACTTCGGCCCGTATTTGTCCCTGAGAAATAATCCCTAGTGCATTTATCTGGTAGTTTAATGGGAATAGAAAAACACAGTGGTCAACTGCACTTATGCCAGCATTCCGTATAGAAAAGAGAATATTGCTCTGATTCCCTTCTGAGCCTCTTCTTGTGACAAAACACTGACATCTGAGGGTTTTTCCCCCTGTCGTCATTATAGTTTAGTGGGGCTGAGTTGCAGTGTTCACTTGGAAGACTGAAGGATAAATTCACCAGGGAGATGAATTACAGCCTCCAAATCTGGCACGCCCATAAGATGCTCTTTTGTTGGCATTTGCAGCACTTTCTGTTTGTTAATTGTTTAATCTGAAATTACAATATAAAGAGCCATTATTATATATGAAATATTGTTTCCTGACCAGTGATTTAGTGTTGCCTATAAAGCAGAGCATCTGGAGCAATGTGACAGCCACTATAAGCTCTTATTGTTTTGTTACTTTAGAAAGGAGGATGAGCTCAAGACGGGGCGTTAGACTTGACTCTGTGCCTTTCTGCTCTAGGTAAGATTCAGGGAGGTGGTGTACACACATGTTACAGGCGTTGTGTCATCTAGCAGGATGTTTTGTTTTGCTTTTTTGACAAGACTGCTATTAGTATGCAACTTTCAATGCAGGAGTGAGATAACTTAAGACAGATATTGGGCTAATGGAGTAACAATCTCCATTTCTCCCCACTGTTTTACTTTGTCTTGTGCATAGTGGTTTGTTCCTTATACCTATTCAGTATCATATGCCATGGTCAGGACCCTGCACCATTCCAGGGCAGCTGGCTCTTCCTCCTGCCCTCAGGGAGGAATGCTTGTTCTTCTTTGGAGCTGATCACTGTATGCATGTAAAGTTTCAGACCTCAAAATCAAGTTGAAATGTCCTGTAACATATCATAAACTTTCTTCTTTTCTCACAAAACATGAGGCGTGAAGAGTTAGCAGCATTCTCTCAACTTTCCCTCTTTTGTTGACGTTACACTTCAGAAAGAGTCTTCCATGATTTTCTTCCCTGTTTTGTTGCAAGGTTAGCAGAAAGAGAGAAGCTTTCCTAGCCTGAAGCTGCTGGAGAAGTGGTAAGTTGGCAGCTTGGCTTCATTTGTTTGCTCTTTTGTCTTCTTCATTCTTGGCTGCCAGGCTTTTCTGAACATCACAGAGTAGCACAGTATGAGGCTACTGAGCGAGTTTTGGTGACATGGCAATGATAAGGAGAACGTTGCCCTACACCAGTTTGCAGAGCGTGGTCATTTGCTGACCACAGTCTCTGTCAAAGTCAAGATTGTAGAAGAGTGTGGCCAGTGTCAGGAGACAAGTGACTGAATCCCAGGAGTAATTCATTAACCGCCTGAGAGTGACAGTGGCTCTGGAAAGAACAGTTGGCTGATCCTCTCTTTAGGCACCTCTCTTCTATCTGAACAGGACTTTCTAAAGGTCAGACCACATGAGATTCAAAGGAGAATGCTATTGCATTCTGGTTTTAAGGCCCTGAGGGACTGTGGGAGTTTCAAGAACATGTGGAGCTACGAGTGAGGCCTTTGAACTGTATGAGTCTTCCAAACCCAATCCTGTCACATTCATGATTCTGAATATGTTATGCAGGTTTGGCCACTTAGTGCTAAGGCATAAGCAATGAAATGATCACTCATACATTACTTCATACTATTGCTTCTAAGGCTTGCTCCCTGCTCTTTTGATTTTCCATTTATTTTAAGCTGCAAGATGATTTCAAAGGTGTTGAATAACCCACACCTTCCCCAAATAGTGTGCATCTTTTAGTTCTCAGGCTATTTTCTGGTCTGTTCCTCCTTGCTGACATTCTGTCATGAACATGCAACATACTTTCTGGTGCTGTGACAGAGCTTAGAAACAACATTTGGTTGTGAATGACAGGCAGTCTTGCTTTGTGGTACAGATGAAGCAAGTTAGCAATTTACTGTACTTACTTACTCTGTACTTACTTGCTCTGCAAGCCAAGATAAAACACATTCTACTCTTGCACCGTTCCTTTACAGCAGCTGAAGAGAATCTGTTTTGGGTTGTTTCAGGCTCTCTCAGAACAGCAGAGCACACTCAGAACCTCCTATGTCACTTTCAAAAAGCTTCTGAATTTAGTAACAACTAGAATATTGCTCTTGTGTTTGCCTTGCTCAACACATTCTGTGTAGAAGTCTAGGAATACTGCAGCTAGAGCTAAACCAGTGCACCTTCTCTGCACCACAACCTTTAACCAAGTTTCTAACCAGTTAGTGACATGATTAGCTCTAAACAGGATGATTAATATTTAGCTAACTAGAAGACAGCTAACAGTGTTTTACTCCTGCCAGAGGCTTAGGCCAGCACATGATTATCTTCTTATAACTGGCTTGGCACAAACGTGTGTGTGTTGGTTTAGGGTTTTTGTTGGGTTTCTTTCTTGTTTTTTAGCCCCTTAACCATGTCTAATAACCAGTACAACTGGTCTGTCTTCTTCCTTTCTTGGAGTGTGCTTGGATGTTCCTAACTACAGTGCTCCATAAGCAGCTAGTGCCAACACATGCACGCCCTTGGAGCAGTTCTCCACTTCCATAGACTTCTGGTGGAACATTTGTCCCAAGCTTCCCAAAAAGCACTGACAATGACAGAACTCCAGGTGCAGAAACAGGATTAATAGTGTTGTATTGCCGACAAAAAAAAAAGCTGTTTTAGGAATATGACTCAAATTTAGCTCTTGAAACATGAGTTTCTGAGGAGCTCATTAGAACATAGTTATAGTATTTATAGGCAAAGCTCATAGGTGTTTAATACCACCACTCCAAGGTGTTGCCTCAACTTCTACCACCTATTATTGTATTGATTATGAAACAGAAAGAAAAAGTGGGAAGGGTTTACCTGCGGCATTCAAAAGGAATAGCATATATGGGTATGTGCAAACACACGATGAATTATTTGACGCTGTTCAGGGCACTGCTTGGATTTGGGGAAATATGCAGCCACGTTAGCAGGAAGGTTATGGACCTATACCTGGCTGGTAGTCAGGGTCCTGAGCTAACCTGCCAAGCTCCTGTGTGCAAGGCTTTAGAGCCATACGGTCAGTAAAGAGCTACAGGAGAGAGGTTTCCCCCATCCTGTCCAAACCATTTTCACATCTTGCTTGGGCAATCCTTCCTTCATCTTTATCTTCACACAATAGTGGAAAACATAAAACCTTGTGCTTCCGCAAACAGCAGTTGAAATCATCAGAGAGGTATTATCTTAGAAACTAGAAAATGATTCAATGAAAGAAGGAATGAATCATATAAATACTCAAAGTGTTGTACCTCAGCAATGTCCCTCCCTTCTTAGTACAAAGGAAAGAACAAAAGCAGGCTGCTGCCTGGCATGGGCCCCTCCTAGATGACTTACTGGGACTGTGAAATCATCAGAAGCCTCAGAAAGAAGTGCTTATGCAGCGTTTATGACTTGATTTTCTCCTCTCCACTTCTCTGTAAGCAGGGACCCCGTAGCTGTGTTCCCTCCAGCGCATATATTCTATAAGATGGATGAGGAAAGGCAAGGACTGCAGCAAATATTTGATGTTCACACATTTCAGAAACTGGATTTTTAGAGAGAAACCATGTTGCACAGAAGAGAGGGCATAAACGTTATAAGGTCATGAAAATATGAAACCAGATTTTCATTGCTGAGGATGATTTTAAACACTCTCTTAGAAAATAAGCAGTGTTAAATTGCGTGTGGTCTGTTCAAATGGAAAGTAATAATGGGAGGGAGAAATCCTGAACAGGCCATTAAGTGCTATCTGGCAGACAAACCAAGATTGCTTTAGCACTTAGAGGAATTTCAGTGCTAAAGACACATTGATCTCAGATTGCCAGGCTTAGAGTTAAATGTGTGAGATAGAAGAGGCTGAGGAACCCACTATGGAAGGTATCCAGCGCAAAATACTTGATGAAAGATCATTGTACAAAAGATGAAAAGAATTAAGGAGGATGAAAAGAAGTAATTGCAACCGAAGTTTTCATTCTAAATTCACATAAAATTGTTTCATCTTCTTAAGCAAGTGCTGGAGTTCATGCGATCCTCCAAGTGCTCCAGTCTGAAAGCTTGTTTAGGACGCAGTAGGGTTGATCCGCCTTCATGGTGAGCTCCTTAGTTTTGCTGGTGTGCTCGCTAGGATGAGAGCACACTGCAGCTGCTCCCCATTGCTTCAGTGCCTTTTTGGTTTTCTTTCTCATTTTTTTCCTCTCTTGTTTTCCTGCACACAGCGCTTTTCACCCCGGCTCTTGTGACATCAGTGGCCAATGTCTGTGAGGAATTGCCTGGGGCCAGTGTGACTTTCAAAGGATAAGACAATTTGTTACCTTGCCAATGAACAGTTTATTACATTTCTAATTATTGTTATTAGTCTGGCAGGTGGTGCCATGCCTGATATTTTTACAACTGCCAAAGATGCAGGTACTTCTTTCATGACACAAAATAACCGGAGTAGGATTTAAAGAAGAAACAGGCATTCTGCTGCAGGATGGGTTTGGGCATTCTTTGCTCTAATGTGTAGATGACATGTGGCTATTTGCTATTTCTATGTTAAGCTGGAACATATTGACTCTTGAAAGATTTTGTTGTGAGACCAATTGTAATGAGAGTGTGTTAGCAGCCTAAGTTAGATATGAGGGTATCTCTTCCTCCCTCTCAAGCTCTTTTCTCTAATCTTTATTACTCTACTTGTGTAAATTAAAGACTCATCATATTTATAAACTAGCCCAGAGTTTAGATTAATCACCACCTTAATATCCCTTTCCCAAGGAAGATCTAAGTTTCTAAACGTATAGAGACTATGCTTTCTCTCCTTTGTAGGGTTGCATGCCATCAGATGTGAGGATAGAAATACCACGTGTGTTTCAGCATTAGCTAATGCAGTTCCGTGCTGTCCCTTTTGAGCAGCACAGAACAGTTCCAACCATCGCTCCCTGTCCAGAATAGCCGATAAAGCATGTCATGCCTTTTGCTCTCTCATGTATTGTGTGGCAAGACATACTTTCTTAAACCAGTTTCTCATTGCTTGTTCTGCTTCAGTAAATACTGAATGATTTCATATCACAGTTACTGAAGAGAAGGAACTTGGGGGGGGGGGGAAGAGAGTTTATCACCTTTGGAAGCAGGGGCAGGAAACTCAGAAAGACTACAGGAACATTGTGACTTTATGCAGGGAGGAAATTAGAAGGGCCAAAGCCCATCTGGAACTTAAACTGGCTACTGCCATGGAAGGCAATAAAAAGGTTTCTGTAAGTACATTGGCAACAAAATGTACTGAGGAGAGACTCCATCCTTTCTTGGATGCACGGGAAGAAGTGACAAAGGACGAGGAGAAGGCTGAGGGATTTAATGCTGCCTTTGCCTCAGTCTTTAATAGTCAGACCAGTTGTTCTTGGGGTGCAGAGGAAATGGTCAGCAACCTGCTCCACTTCTTGGACACACAAGGGATAAGGAAGCCGGTGGAAGGGTGGTGCTCACCAAGGCACTCACCGTCATTCCTCAGCAGTCCTGCTTCACTGGGAAGGTCCCAATTGACTGAAGGTTAGTGAGTGTGACACACTGTCTACAAGAAGGGCTGGAAGCAGGATCTGGGGAGCTGTAAGTCTAATCTCAGTGCCAGGGAAGGTGATGGAGCAGATCACCTTGGGTGCCATCATACGGCACGTACAGGACGACCAGGTGATCAGGCCCAGTCAGCATGGGCTTAAGAAAGGCAGGTCCTGCTTGACTAACCTGATCTCCGTCTGTGACAAGGTGACCCGCTTAGTGGATGAGAGAAAGGCTGTGGATATTGTCTACGTAAGCTTTAGTGAAGCCTTTGACACTGTGTCCTGTAGAATTCTCCTGGAGAAATGGGCTGCTCATGGCTCGGATGGGTGTACTCTTCACAGGGTAAAAAACTGGCTGGATGGCTGAGCCCAAAGAGTGGTGGCTGATCACAAGTGGTATTCCCCAAGGCTCAGTACTGGCCCCAGTTGTGTTTAATATCCTCATCTATGATCTGGACTTGGGGATCGAGGGCACCATCAGTAAGGCTGCAGAGGACATCAAGTTGGAGGGGAGTGTTCATCTGCCTGAGGGTAGGAAGACTCCACAGAAGGATCTGAGCAGGTTGGATCAATGGGCTGAGTCTGAGGGAGCTGGGGGTGTCTGGCCTGGAGAAAAGGAGGCTCGGGGGGACCTTATTGCTGTCTACAGATACCTGGGAGGAAGTGGTAGTGAGGTTGGTCTCTTCTCCCAAGTAATAAGTGATAGGATGAGAGGAAATGGCCTCAAGTTGTGCCAGGAAAGGTTTAGACTGGATACTAGGAAAAACGTCTCTACCAAAAGAGTTATCAAGCATTGGAACAGGCTGCCCAAGGAAGTGGTGGAGTCACCATCCCCGGAGGTGTTTAACAAATGTGTAGATGTGGCACTTGGGGACATGGTTTAGTGGTGGGCTTGGCAGTGCCGGGTTAATGGTTGGACTCTGTGGTCTTAAAGGTCTTTTCCAATCTAAATTGTTCCATGATTCTATGTTTGGCCTCATGTAATCAGTATTGCAATAACAGCTCCTTTGTTCTTAGTCTTGGGGCTACTATCTTAACAAACAGGAGCCATGTTTTCCTGTTGTCCTCATAGAATCATAGAGTCATTAGGGTTGGGAAGGACCTTAAGCTCATCCAGTTCCAACCCCCCTGCCATGGGCAGGGACACCTCCCACTAAACCATGCCACCCAAGGCTCTGTCCGACCTGGCCTTGAACACCGCCAGCGATGGAGCATTCACAGCTTCCATGACATAAAGAAACTTATTCTTGTAAAAAAACAAATCAGTTTATTCTTTTTGTGTATTTTTGCATATCTTTGCTTTTTCCCTGTCTTCCCAGGAATGTCAAACAATCCAATTCAGGAGAACCAGGCACTCAGATTTATTACAGTTAACCCAACTGGATTTTACTGTTTTATACATTAGTTTGAGGAACTGAGAAGGTGGGACACTCTTCTCTGTCTCCTCCATTAATGTTCTATGACACACATACGCTGGGACAAGACAACAGGTTTCCTTAATGCCACACCTCCATCCTGTAAAAATGGAACATAAACTGGCAGCATCCTCTAAGGAAAATGCATCAACACATTTTGTATAAGATTTAGTGGTTTTGTCCTTCTGTGACTTGGAGGAACTGCAGCTGTACTAGAATGGTTTCAGGATTTGGCTGACTTATGTATGCACCCGCCAGGGCTCCAGGTAAGAACTCATCTTGCTGGAGCAGAGAGCATGGGCATGTTTTGGAGTTATTCCCTGCAGGGGCTGTTCAGCAGGTACAGTAGGCCAAAAGTGGCACTGATTCAAAATAGTGGCTAAAAAGCTATTACATACCTGACTGCACCTGGTGCAGAGGAAGCCAAAGATGTCAGTCCCCTCCCCTTTCCCCATCAGTTGTCTCCTGTTTCTGAGATACAGGTGTGTGGTTACAGTGTAAACACTCCAGAGTTTTCTTCTAGGCTAATAAAGGGCATGGTTTTTACCTTACAGTCTCTGTGCCAAAACCGAGAAACAGAGAAAATTCCTGCATTTCCACACAACACATGGGGAGAAAGACTCCTGTGTCTGGAGCCAGGATGGCAGATGGCACCCGTCCCTCTGGCAGCTACACTTTGCTGAATGCATTTCAGAGGTTTGTTTTTGTCTTGTGCACACATCATGTTTTCTGTCCACTGTCAGAGCATCTTAAATGAAGACATAATGTATGACTGTGACAGAGGAGTTTGGTTTCTCTGTGCCATTCTCTGCTCTTTCGTGACTATGCCGAAGGACTCGTGTGCTCGCTGTGGTCGTTGCCTTTTGCCACTAATTAGAGGAAGAACTGCTCTGTCTTCATCCCTCAGCTTGCAAGTCTCTCAAAGTCATGATGATGTCACTGTTTTTTATGTAGCCTGGATTATAAAGATGTAACACTAAAGGAATGACAGCGATTATTTCGCATTGACTGGGTGGTATCTTCTGAGACTACTCTATCTTTAGTACCAATTGTAACTCCAGATACCACAACACCACTTGCTTAGGTTGAAGGAGAAAAGAAAAAGCACAGGTGTGAGGAAGTTGCATTGTACAACTGTGTTATCTGCAATGCAGGCAAGTGATTTATGATTGCATGTTTCATGGAGCTGGAATGATATTGCCAGAGGTAAGAATAAAGAGGAAAATCCAACCTCCCTTCAGGTGACAGGCATCTTAAAAAAGAAAGAGGATCCTTTTGAATTTTCTGGCAAGTCTCATCAGGAGAGTCCTACAGCAAAAAGGGAGCTGTGTCTTTCCCTTTGCAGGCACGACAACTGCCCCAGACAACCACTACTCACTGTGTAAGATCCCTTTGATAGGCAACCAGGAAAACTGGTGCTGTAGCCGCTAACTGTACCCAGGCTGCGTTCCCCTTCTGCTGGTGCACACAACTTGCTCTTCTGATGTTGTGCAAGTCCACAGTAACACAGGCATTAGTTTCATGGACAACTCTGACCACTTTTGCTTATAGAAAGAAATCGGCTCTGTAATCAGCAGAATTAATGACATTTGGTGTCCTATGGCTTTGCTTTCCTTCCAAAGCATGGAAAGTCCCAGGTCCCAGTGGCAGGTATTGGGAAAACTCTGCTCCTTGTAGACTTGACAGGGATCAAGGGAAATGAGACTGCTGGCCTGGCAAGAGAACCTCAATACCAACCTGAAGTTGACTAAGTAGTATAAACTTGAAGCAGTGGGATGTTTTGATGGTTTACTTGCTAGTATTTAGAGCACAGTGTACCTAACAGCAATCACAACTACAGCTTTAGCAAGAGAGATGCCTTACACAGGCACAAAAGGTCTGAGCCTTCAAGCAGTCGCTTCTGGTCTCATCTAAATCATGTTTAATGAGACAGAAGTGTTGAACCCTTGAATTAACCGCTCTGTTCCTTCTCTGGTTTCAAGTTAGGTTGTGCTTTGTTGCTTTGGGGTTTTTCTTTTCGCTAGTTTGACTCAATTACGTTAATTTTGCAGCTCTCCTGTCCTGCACTGCCTTTCAAAAGTGTTCCTCTTGTTCTGTGACTTTCCCCTTAGCTATTTAAAAGTGTTTTCCAAGGAAGATCATCACCAGCCTGGGCGCTTGGCCTTGTTTTGGGAACCTTGGGCATGCCCTGGTGCAGTGCCTGCAGCCACTAGATGGCACAGGGCAAGGGACTCTACACCCTGAATAGCTACCTGACGTTTTCAGTCTGTTAAGCATGATTAAAGGATAAATAATATTAAATGTTTCTTTAATAGGTGAAAATGCACAGCATTGACAGTAGTGATTAAATTGTATTAAACAGTTGTTATTCTGGACACCAGGTGATTAGTACATTCAAACCACTTCATTTCCAGACTTTGGCACTTGGTCATTAGTAAGTCAAATCATAAAGTTCAGTGAATCAAGTCGTAAATAGTTTTATTGGTTCCGTGTTGGAAAAAAACGGAGGGTTGTGAAATTCCTTGATGATTTCAAGTTACATATTTCCTAAGCCCTTATGTCTATTTTCTGTTCTCTGTTTAGTTATTCATCATTGCAGAAACGATAAACTCTGTTTCTGCCTTTGCAAACACTAAACCCAACATGGTAATCGAGAGCAGAGAGTTGTGTTCCTGAGCAAATATCCAAATGGAGAGAGCTGGAGTTTTGCATGAAGATCATAGAATCCTAGAATAGTTAGGGTTGGAAAGGAGCTTAAGAACATCTAGTTCCAACCCCCTGCCCCTGGGCACACTGCTGACTGCATGCCATAGTTACCTGAGGGAGGAATTGCCTCCAAGCATGAGAGGAGAGCTGCTCTTACAACTCTGGGAGAAGAGTCCAGATGTACATACATGCTGATGGCTGTTGGATAAAGCACGGGACCTTCACATCTCTGTTGGTTTGTCTTTTGTTTTCTGAAGCATTTTTCATCTGTTCGAGAGTTTCATGTGTATTATATGATAAAGTTTCCTTCAAAGCAGTTTTTGTTTTGTTTAATGAAAGCCTAGGAATTAAGTTGTAAGATCTAGATATTATTTCAAGGTGTCAGTGCTCTACAACAAGGCTTCCTTAAAGTTCATTTTAATACCTTTTAAGTGACTGGAAGCAAGTTTTTGGTTTCTCCAAACCAAGTTGAGGATTAACTTTAACCTGTTTTGGCTTGAAAACTGACTGTTAAGTCTGTTTATGATTCCAGTGCTTGCTGAAGTGACCCTTGCATCACTTAAATGCCACTTTACAAATTGCTGGCAAGAAGTTTATGATGAAGTGCCTTTCTCACTTGTAAGCTATTTTCATTGTTGTCTTAGCCTGCTTAACATCAAGCTGGTTTTCTGTGGGGCCATAGGTTGTAGAAATGGATGTTTTACTGGGCTAAATCCTTGACATTCTCTCAGGTGTACATGTATGTGCCTGTAGAACGTGTGTGTGTGCGTGTGTGTGTGCGTGTGTCTGGGCAAGGCAAGGCAAGACAGCACCATAACTCCAGGGAAAATGGAGGAGGTGACTGCGAGTCACCCACTTACTCACTGGCATATACTGTGGGAAACCTGTATTTTGTGGTTTTGTAGAGCACTTGCTTTTTAGACAAGGCAGGCAAGGAGGCAGACAGCCCCTTCTCATTAACAGATTTATCACTTACAGCTCCTATGTAAAACCAACTGAGTGTCAACCCCAAAACGAAGAGCTGCATTGGAAATCACAGCTAAGCACAGCAGGTGCTGAGCTGGCAGTTTCACAGAAGATTGTGAAATTTGATCACACAATGGGAAATAAGAGCCACTCCTTGAGGGCAATATCTGGAAACATAATGGGGAGCCACCCTTCAAAGGTGGTCTGTGTAATAATGGGGCTTAGAAACACTTTCTACCTGCTTTGCTTACAAAATGATGAACGTTTTTAATAGTGTTACTGGGTTTTGCACAAGCACACTATATTTAGCTGCACCTCAACTACTCCTGTGCTCAGACACACCCATGGCAATAAATTGCCCAGTGCATACTTGCTACTGCCATCACTTCAAGGTGGAAACTATTAATGAAATTGTCCGTTCTCCTTATACCCTGACATTGTTGTTGAGTTCTCTGTCTCCAGATTACAGCTTTTCGCTCCTATTCTTCTGGGAGCTGAGCATCTGTACAGCCCCCTTGAGTAACTTTCACTGCAGCCCTTTTCTGGGAAGTCGCTAACCTTGATACACTCCTACATGCTAATGAACATGGAACACCCTGTGTTATTGCATTGGCCCCATGACACTCTGCTACTTGACGTCTCTCTTCTTTCTTCTTGAGATTGCCATAAAGATTGCACCTGTGCTCCTGCATGTACTTATGCACACCACAGCCTCTGAATAATGTAGACTAATAGAAAAGACTTCAAAGAACCATAACACACTTTTAAAGGGCTGGAAGGTGAGGCTGATGGGATATGTTATACGAATTCTCCATTTCCTGCTTAGCTAAGCAGTAATTTAGAAGGACATATAAACTCTGGGCGAGTGTTTCAAAGAAAACAAACAGCAAACAAAAGCTGTGCACGGTGCCCTGATGCTGTAGACAAAGAGCAAAGAAGGGAGAGGCTTCCAGCAAATCATCGGCTTGAGTTTGTCATTTTTGGGTGCTCAGACACCGGGTGAGCAGGGTAATGAAAATATTTAGACAGATTTAAGTTTCTTGATAGAGGTAAATGCAAAGGGAAAGAAGGTGAGTGAGTGGTTTAGCAGTGGCCTGAGCAGGTCATTATGTGATTGAAATCAATTACCCAGGAGCTCATTAGCAAAAGAGAATAAATGCCTTTCCTTCTTGTGCTGTGGATAGTTTATTGGATCCCTATCACATGTCAGATCAAACACTATCTTTCAAAGCCACTGAAGGATTAATCCCAAACTGTTCTTTCTGAGCAGGTGGTTTTGCAGAGCAATGAAGCCGCGAGTGCAAAGGGAATCAGTGAGCAGCAGATACAAGAATTGTCTTGACAGTTGGAACTGGAAATAAACTACTGCAGGTCAGTGAATTCTACATCTCATAAATCAAATGTACACTGCACTCTGTCCTTATCACCTCATAACTACCCTAGAGAAAGAAAGAAGGAAGATTCTGAAGAGCATGCATGCTATCTTAGAGTGAAATTCACACACATTCACTCTCACTGAACCTGCAGGGTTCAAGTGGGACTTCAGAAATGCAACAGACTTTGGGCAGGCAACAACAAAACAAAGCATTTAGCGCAGGGTTCAAGGGCACCTATTGTATACTGGTACGTCTGAGCCCATTTATGGCACTAAGTGCTTGATTTGACAAAGTGTCTTTGGATATTCTAGTATCTTTGTCGGCTCAGTCATTAGGAACTGCAAGTCAGTTCCAGCAGAAGAGGATTAAATATTTAACAGTATTAGAGGCTTTTGTAAAGGAAGATCTTGGGTTTGAGATGGCAAGAAAATTGGACTCTTAATAATGAAGTAATAATTACTTTAACAATAAGAGTAAATCATTTATGTTAACTTCTCTGATGATTTAAAGATATTTTAAGTAAGCCCCCACACAAGCAGTTGGTACTTGGAACACAGATTCTCCATAACACAGGGGTACATAAAAAACTCTTTAATTAAATCACATATATTTTAGGACACACGGCTTCTCTCCTTCTCAAAACAATATTACTCTTCTTATCATGACCTCACAAGCTGTAATCTTACATAAATAACAATGGGAGAGATGTTCTGGGGATAAAATGGTCTTTTACATTCATAAGTGGACTGCAAATAAATATGTTTCAAAGTAATAGAGTGAGCTGACAATATGGGACTTGTCTGTAATCATACAGCACATGTCTTGCTGGGAATGCCCACAGAGAATTTAGCAGTCATGTACATTTTGAACATATACACAGCAGACTGTACACTCGTCAGGGTCACGAGACCAGCAATGTAGAGTCTCTTCTTCATATACACACCTCTCTTCTTTCTCACTGCAGATTCCACATTCTGCAGGAGGAGCTGGAAAAGCAATGTGGCACTTGGGGAAAATCTACCCTTGCAGACACAGAAAACCTGAAGGTACCTGGGACAGTTGCAAAGCCAAAGGTTACCTTGTCTGGGGTAACGAAATTGCCAGCTAAACAGCACTGTTAGGCAATTTTATTGCTGTTATCAACCAAGTGATTTTGCTTGTAGGTGGCTTGTCCTTTTCCACAGAACAGGCCTGTCTCTTAACCAGTGCCTTGGCAAAACACATGTAGATGATAGACTTGCTCTCACTGCAGTTCTAACAGGAACTGCTGTTGGTTTCTTGCCTCTCCATATTACGGGCATGTACCTGTCTTATTTGCCCAAGATGGAAAAGTTTGCAGTTGGAACAAAGATGAAGCCCAGGTGTTGATGGCTAGATTTATCATCAGAACTCCTAGAATGTTGACTACAAACCCGGATTTGGCCTGGAATTATAAAAGAGAAAGGTTACGAGTCAAACTGAGCTCTTTTTTCCTTCCTTGATGATTAGGGTTTTGTGTATGGTTAGGTTTTATCTTAGACCTTTGATACAACTCCATCAGAACTCCATCCAATTACACTGAAGTTGGTTTTCTTCACAAATATAATTTGTATTAGAGAAAAATGAGTTTCCATTGGATAAAACTAGAAGTTCTGAAATTCTTTTTATCCACTTTTGTGGGACTTTCTCTTCTGACCTGATGTCTGCCTCAAATATTACTTTAGACTTCTTCTTGGATCAATTATAGGTTAGAAAAGTTATCAAGAGGAATGGTATCCCATCTGTGTGGTTGGACTCTCACATCTCTGTGATCTACCTTTGGCCTTTTCAATCAGTTAGACATTGCCATTTCCCACTGACAGCAAGGTCTTAGTGGAACATCTTCAAGAGGCCCTGCCTGTTCTTTAAAAGCTTAAGGGCATCTTTGTAAGTGTTGCAAATCTTTATAATGATGACAATTCTGAAAAGACCGTGCTTTCACTCACCATATCTATCACTTTGAGGTGTCCATATGAGAAGACAATAGCATTAGAAGGAGTGGCCACTGGGAGCATGAATGCCAACGATGCAGAAAGTGTACAGGGCAGCATGACATAGAGTGGATTGAGGCAGATCGCTTCAGCCTGTGCAAGGAGGGAGAGCAAATATGATGGTTTTGATAGGCAAACCCACATAGAAATCTTTTGGCAGAGTCTGTATTTGTCATGTCAGAAACCTCATTCTTTTACTGCAGCCACTGAAATGCTGGTTCTGCTTTAGCAGCTTCCAGCCAATGTCTGTATGCAGCAAATGCAAGAAGTGATTTTGTGGTCAGTGCTTTGTGCTCCCGATGGTGGAATCTGATCACTTCTGCAGTATAAATTAATAATAATGGTTGTGCTCCACTCTAAAAGCAGGAAAAAATGTAGAGTTGCTCCAAACTGGTTAAGAACAAAACTCAGTTATCAGAGGAAACACCGTAGCCCAAGCTCTGAAGGTGAGTGGTTTAGGGATTAGCTGGAGACTGGCCTATGCAAACAGATCCTGGTGGAGCTTATTCCAGTTTCTGTCTGGAACCAGCTTTTCATGCTGCAGAACTACGTCTACCCCAGCAACAGGAATCTCCTGTGGAAATGCAAAAATCTGAATTAGGTCATAGAGCTTGACTAATGCTATCACCTTCAGAGACTTCTGGAAGGCCAGTGGTCGGAGTGAAATACAGTAATGGAATGTTGCAGGGAAGCAAATGCTGCTGCTGGTGCTGTCTCTATGTAGAACAAATAGGAAAAAACAAGTACAGCTGGCAGTGACCTCATGAGGTGGTTTAGGCCAGAAGGCAAAGTCTAATATGCCAATGAATTTAATCCCTTTATTTTTCAGCAGCAATGGTTTTAGAAAGGTTGAACTAAGCACAGTGTGTGTCAGTATATATGCATGCGCATTCATATATGTAGATTGTAAATCTTGTATTCCTGATCAGATACATGAACCAGTGATGGCTGTGTTAGCCAGTTATTTATAATTGAGCAGATATACGCTTGGGGAAGGGTTGAAAGCTGTTCTTATAAGAGTGTTTTGAAATGCTGGAACTTACCAGTGAAGCCAGAATAGGGAGGAGGAGGGTGGTGGTGGCCACATTGCTGGCACACTCAGTGAAAGCGGCAGTAAAGAGACACAACAGGAGAGCAATAGCTGGGTGAGGGATTTGCTCCAGAGGACTCAGCTTGCTTCCTAACCATGAGGACAGATGAGACTCCTGTAACAGAGGAAAGAGGTCTGTCAGGGTAGTAGGCTGGAGAAGAAATAGCCACATCACAGTCCAGTTACATTTCTCATATTGATTCTGCCTTCCCTTCTTATAGGAGCCCTCATGCAAACTGCTTTCTGTAGAACAGATAAGAGGCAGTGCTCATAGAGACAATCATTTGGTAGGTTAAATAAACATAAACATGCTTTTCCTTCCAAGGAATTTGAAATAAGAAAAAGGTACTGCATTATAGTACGTTATTGATGGCAAATAATTATTTCTCTGGTCAGGTCATTATTACACGTGATCAATAGTCAGGTCTTTTTGTTTTAATCTAAACATTTTTATCTGAAGGTTCTCCAGCTAGCTCTACATTTGTCTTCTAATTGAATTTAAATCCTATTTCCATAAGTAGTTAGTTTGAAATAGTTTGGAGACGCATCCTGGGCACATCATCTCATTCCTGCCACATCAGTTAAGGTTTATTTAATAAAACCTTCAACGTGTTGGGGTAGCTTCTTAATCATCCACTCTTCCTGAAACACAGTTAACGTGCTGCCTGGATTGGTAGTACCATCCCAGTAGCACAAGCAACAATAAGGATATGTTCTCATCGCAGGATTCCTCGTAAGGAAGCCTGTCCTACTGCCACTGGCTGAGGAGATGCATGTTTAGTGCTACCAGCATGCCCTCTTGTGTTCTGGGAGAGCACTCATGGAAAGCAAGATGGAAAACACCCAGGGAGACACAAACACCAGGTAAGCAGAGGAGTGTTACCTCACTGCCTTTGGCTAAGGCAAAGCCACCTCCCAGCAGAAACACGATGTTCCATGGCATTTTCTGTTGCACCACTTTCCAGTCCAGGAGAGCTGGGGGTGCTCGGATCTTTGGCTTGCCGCCTAAAATCCAGACAGATTTTGTAAGCCATGTTGCATCCTCCAAAGAAAAGAGAACTTCTTGGAGGGAGGTGAGTTTAGTCTGAACATCAGGAAACACTTCTGCCACCAAGATCAAGTAGACTGGAATTATCTCCTAAAGCAATCATCAATGAAGATTTAAAACTTGACTTGCAAAAATACTTATGAGTGATGGGTAGCTGCTCCAAAAAGCATCATAGAGTACAGGTAAGAGGGAGGGAAAAGTATGGCAACTGCCGTGGTTTAAGCCCAGCTGGTAATTCAGTACCATGCAGCCCTCTGCTCTCGGAGGGATGGGGAGGAGAATCGAAAGAATGTAACTCCCACAGGCTGTGATAAGAGCAGTTCGGTAACTGAGGTATGACACAAACCACTGCTGCTACCACCAGTAATAATAATGATAAGGGAGATAACAAGGGAAGAGAATACAACTGCTCACCACCCGCTGACTGATACCCAACCTGACCAAGCAGTGATCTCTCCCTTCCGGTAACTGCCCCCAGTTTATACACTGGGCATGATGTGCTGTGGTATGGAATACCTCTTGGGTCAGTTTGGGTCAGGTGTCCTGTATCTGCTTCCTCCCGGCTCCCCCTCCTCCCTGGCAGAGCATGAGGCTCAGAAAGTCCTTGCTCAGAGTAAACTTTACTGAGCAGCAACTGAAAACAGCGGTGTTATCAGTGCTGTTCCCAGGCCGAAAGTCAAAACCACAGCACTGCACCAGCTACGAAGGAGAAAAATGACTGCTACTGCTGAACTCAGGACAGCAACATATCTGGTAAGTTGTGTATTCTCTCCTGAAGACTCCAGCAGCTTTTCCAGATGTGTGTACTAGTGTCCAGAACATTCCTGGGATAAGTGTTTCCTACTCAGTTGAATTACAAAACCAGAGAACTTTCATTGGCTATGTGCCTTGCCTAGCCTAAAGCATTACAGCTATGCAGGAAGAGCAGTTTGAATTCTTGTTTAATGTAAACGTGCCTGTTACGCCTTCGTCTCTGAATCTGATTGACATGTCAGAAGGGATGATGAACAACAGAACCGAGATGAAGATGGCAACCGTAGCATCAGTGACATAGCTGCAAGAGATCAGGCAGATATTCAGTCCAGCTCTGTTCTCATTTTCGTTAAATCTAGCCTACTTCACTCAAAGTTAAGGAGGAGAAGGAGTCATACCTTGTATCGTTTTTGTTGAACAGAACTGTTGCCCAGCCTGGGAAGAAGCCAGGATCTCTTGTAAACCACAGCACTACCAGTAGCACAAAGAGGACCAAAACTTCTATTTCTGCAAATTTCATTGAGCCCAATTTCTTCCTCTCTTCCTTGACAATGTCATAGGCGTGTTGCTCCTTTGCCTTTGCAGAGGCATTTGCAGCACAACCAAAGTTCTCACGAAAACTATAAGAAAATGGACAAGAAGTATCAAAGAAATTTGCCAGATATCCTTAGAGGTAAGAATCGAAATGTTATACATGGTCATATTGTCTTTTAGATAGGTGTATTTATATATGCATATAGAAATAATATGTATTATCATCATCGCATCAGCAGCCACAGGTGTTGGATAGTAACTGCATTGTACTGTGTATTACCAAGATGAGCAGAGAGAAGCTTCCTGCCCCTAAGAACTCATCCTCTACAGACAGGCAGGAGTGCTATATGGACACGTGGGGAAATAATGGCAATGTTGGTGCGAGTGACAAGACTACATGATCACCAGGAAATAAACAGTTGCCAAGCTTTTTAAAATGATGGAAAAGGAGAGTTTTAAAAGCGCAATTTCCAGCTGGAAGTGGTGGTATGATATATTTTAGGTATTACAGCAGACTTTCAATTTAAAAGAGAGGAGGATGGGGATAATATAAAAGTGACAGGCTAAGTATTAAAGTGGTAGGTAATGCAAGCTGGTGGTACGGGGTGATTAGCACTGGGAATGGCACAATACTAATCCTCTAGGTCTTGAGCAACTCTTGTCACAAAGGTATTTACCAAGTGTAAGTAGAAATTAAATTCCTGGTTTGAAGCACAACAGTCTTTCGGGACCTGAAAGCAATGCTGCAGAACAGGTTGTATGCAGTTTTAACTTCATGTTTTCATCTACAGAGTGTACTTAGCAGGGGTTTGATCAGATTCCTCAGAGGCAAAGTTACAGTATTTTAATAGGTACTTAGTATGCTGCTCTGGTAGTGTCTGTTGTATGTGAGGACTTGTCACTTGCTGTCTGACTTTCAAGCATAAACTCATTGATAAAAGCATCACTTGTGTTCCAACATGAATGAATACTTGATAACAGGCCTGTCAGCTGTTATACAGTGTGTAAAGGGTACTTACTTAAAGCCCAAGTACAGTATCTGCAGCCAAATCCACGTCAAAGCCAGTAACAAGATCATGGTGGGGAAGGCAAAGGAGAACCAAGAGGCAAAGTTGATGGTATTGCCATTTTTAGGAAAGAGCCTGCAGAATGCAGATGGCTGTTAGCATCCAAAATTCTACACTCTTCTGTATTTAATGATTCAAAGAGGCAGAGGTACTGAGACCCACTAAGGAAGAGAAGCTAACTTCTCACGAAGTTACCAAATGGGTATTTCCCTTCTCCGTGTTGGCTGGAAGTCAGCTGTGGCAGAATGATGCTCTTTAATGGGTGTGTAACCCCAAAATCAGCCAGACTTACTCATTAACTTGTCCTTGCAGTATCAGATTTGGTGTTGTCCCAGTTAGAGTTGCAATCCCTCCAATACTGGCTGAGTAACAAATACAGAGAGACATTCCCTTGCTGAATTTCTTCTGTTTCTCCTCTAGCAGACTTTCATTTCTCATCCTGTCTTCCTCGACTGTCAGGGCATAACTATTACCTAGGTCCCAAGACAGGAACAAAAGTGTTACAGGAGCTAGACTGGGTAGGAAAAGATCTTCTGCCTGCATAATTCAGTATTTCAAGGCTAGGACACAATAGACAAAGAATTCCAGGAGGTAAAACAGAGCCAGAGGAGTTGGACTGGAGGGAACTTGTTCTGTACCAGCACCTCATTCCTGGCACTGTGATTTGCATTTTGATTTGTCTCAAAGAGGGGAAGAAGGCAAGACAGCTGGTAAAGAGAGATTGTTGTATGATTGCATATCTTTGGATTAGAAAGATCATTTTAATCTCTACCCTTCTGGCATGAAATTTTCCCTCAGGAATTTCCTATTATCTGATAAGTTACACAGTAGATAGTGATTGAACTAATATAACTATAGAGGGAACTACCAACCTAATATAAAGGCTTCTGGTAAGTGAGAATTTACACCTTTTGCTGTTTTACCGATTAATTATCATCTTTTCATCTCTTCAATGTATTTGTAACTTCAGCCAAGTTAGCAGATCTCATTATGCTTTTGTCTGGTTCATGGAAGAGCCTCATAAATGCCATTGGATGCAGTCAGAATGCTTTGGGTACATTCTTCTTTTAGAATTTGCTAACAACTCTAATGACAGTGAAGAAGGCCTCAGGTCATCCTCCATTACCCAAAGAGAAAACCGCACGTAACCCACTCACCTTTTCCCTCTGTTTCTTTGCAGCTACCTGGTTTAGTTGGCTCTTCCTGCAGTTCAAAGGCTTTATTGATGTTTTCGGATGTTTGGCCAGGTGAATTAGGCGCTGCTTCTGACTTGTGCAACTGCTCCAGCACTGCTTGTGCTATTGGGACCATCATGGCAGTGGTGGCGGTATTGCTGATCCACATGGACAGGAAGGCAGTCACAGCCATGAAGCCCATGAGAAGTCTGACATGAAAAGGTTTGGAAAAGTCAGTTCAGAACTCAGCTCTGTGATGCCCTTTCTTCATTGCAAAGCTTTGCTTACAAAGCTTTTGGTCGGGAAACTGCTTGGTCACTCACAGCCAGTGGTTCCTCTTACCCTGGTCTGCTCTGGGAATGACACAGGAAGATTTAACAGTTTCAGCCAGGTATTACTTTACATTCTTAGCACTAGGAAAGGGGAAGCTGGAGCTTGAAGCAGTTTATCCTGTCAGTGTCCTGCTTATTCTACGTGCTTCTGAGGAAGACATTCCACCTAAACAGCACATGTTAATGTATTATCATGCATTTCAAAGAGGAAAGCTGAATTTGATCCCAAGTGGCAATCAGTTTAAGCTGTAAGGAAGATGATATCTTTTTTTTTTTTTTTTTTTGTCATTTTATCCCCTCTATTATTTAAGATTTTCTTCATATAAAATTCTAATCCGTGTTTCAGTATTACTCTGTTATTTGTCTCAAAATTCTTTCGATGAGACGTAGATTATATATTAGATGAGAAGGGCTTTATCTTTTATGCGGTTTTGTTCTATTGCTTTGTAATTTCCTTCACTATTCCCTCTTATGATCTGAGACAAATTAAATAGGGCCATGAAGGCTCTGCATAGCTTAAACTTCCAATCTGGTAAACATTTGTTGTTTCCAAAACAAGCATCCCCGTATTTCCTCTTCTCTCTCAGAGTATGGTTTTGTGTTTCAGCTGGAGTCTTTCCTGACTGTCTAAAGCTGTGCTCCTGGCCAAGCTTAGCAGCACCCTTGTCTTTCTGGCACAGACCCTCTTGTTGCTATTTCTCCACCTAAAGCCATTTGGCATTCCAGAAAGACACACCAGGTCTGTAACACATCTCAGGATCCTCATTTGCAAGGTCTGCTCAGACACTAACTCACTTGGACTGTAGAAAAGCATTTGTAGGATATGATTTGCAGATTCACATGAGAGATGACAGGCAACTAATGCCATAAAGTCCTTTATCGCACAGTGTTACTCACAGAGCTGGTCTCACACCAGTGATAAGCAAGACCTGCAGAGCAATGCGCTTGTGTAGGTTCCAGTTCTCAATAGCGATGGCCATCAGCAATCCCCCAATAAAAAGCATATTGCTGTCCTTCAGGTACTCCTGGCACACCTGTAACATGGAACAAGGGAGAGAAAATAGCGACAAGGAGCCAAGAAAGAAGGCGTCTTCTGAGAGAGGATCTCATTCTGGAGAAATTTGCACAGAGTAACTATGGATTGCATCTCAGCAGTGGATTTGCTTTGATTCAGATTAGCAGCTCCACCAAGGGTTCACTCTAGGCTCATGCAAGTCGTGTTCTATGGAGAGGACAGATGACTGCTGTGTACCAGTAGTGCCATTTGCTCTTCTTTGCTCTGAAAATCACCTTAGAAATAAACCCCAAACAAGCTGACCAACAAGCACACTGGCAAACATGTATAGAACAGGATTTCTTACTGTTGTTGAATCCATGATATTCATCAACGGGAAGAGCAGGACAGGGAGGAGAGCTGTGACAGCCAACGGCAGCGCTTCCGTGCACCAAAACAGTGCCATCACTATAATAACATAACCACATTGGGCCTCCTGACAGAAGAAGAGTACATGCAATCAGAACAGACTGTACATCTTACTTAAGCTTTGAGAAAGCAACAGCCCATAATTATATTCATTGCCTGATAAAGGGGTTAGAGAAAATGTTATTCTCTGTCTTCCCCTCCTATCTATCCTCCTACCTATGCAGATCGTAATCAACTGACAAGCAATTCAACAACCTCGTGAGGGAAAAGTGGGGGCCTCCAATGGGGAGAACAAAGAACCCTAGGAAAAGAAACAAATTGATGACTTTGAACCCTTCATGATAAGGATTGGCAGCTCCTGCACAGGCTTTGGAATTTTGCTGATGGAGGTGAAGAAACAGGTACTGAGCCAGCCAAGGTTTCCCCCACCTTTTTCTCCACGTGTTTCAGGACATGGCTCAGGTGAACCCC
This sequence comes from Psilopsiagon aurifrons, assembly GCA_025447955.1. NCBI lineage: Eukaryota > Metazoa > Chordata > Aves > Psittaciformes > Psittacidae > Psilopsiagon > Psilopsiagon aurifrons. The sequence goes on along the minus strand of JAOEHY010029338.1, from coordinate 5,579 downwards.
AACTCATTTCAACAGCCTGGATTCCTTCTACCTTAAATACCTTTATCTGTTCTTCACTGGATTTTTACCTTAGTAGACTTTGAAAGGCTCACTGACAAACCAGTCCCAGAGCAGTTTCAGCTTCCACTGACTATCTTGTTTCTTTGAAGGATGTATGATCCCCTATTTCGTGTTTCTGAGAAACACTAGTTCTTTCGAGAACCACTCCAAGCTTTATATACAAATATTTAACTCAGTGCCTATCACTAGATAACTTGTCACAACAGCTTCTCACGTGGATGGGCTGATGAAGAGAGCAAGGAAAAGTAACACTGCAGGTTACAGTGTCTTCCTCATTTTGCAGCTGGCACAATAATGGGTACCAGCAGATCCAAAGGAAGAAAACAGTGGTTGTGTGGGCTTGAATGGGCATGAATGAATGAGTGAAATTCATACGAAATTGATTTCATATGAATGAAAATGTAGTGATGCGAAGTAAGGTAACCATTAATGAAGGATGGATGTTGTAATGGGGAGATCACAGAGGATTAAACTGAGGAGCTGAGATAATGCCTGCCTGCAGGACCAAACTTGTGATGTTACAGAACATGCTGAGGACTTCTGGACATGGCCTGGAAGTTATGGAGCTGATGAAGGGAAAGGATGAACAGGGGAGCTGAGCATCTGGAGGAAATCGAGGTGGTAAATTACCAAAGCTGCAGGGTTGGAGAAGTAAACCTGAAAGAGGTTCGTGAAGAGATGGCAAGATGCTTTTCTGGGTCTTATTTTTGAATGAGAGCATTCAAAACCTTAACTATACATCCACCAAACGCTTAAAGCAATTTTCAGTGTTGATGATCCTTTTTTCTCCCATTTTTGATCCAATAGACACCAGTGGATGTCTTTTGAGAGACCCTGGCAGGGCTTTGGAACATATATTGTAGGCCCAGTGCTATTCTCTTCAGCCTGCTGTGCACAGGCTCCCAGTAGAAGCTGGAACAAGGCTTTTCACATGACCCGTTGTCCTGTAAGAACATTTCTCTGTCATTAGACAAAACCTTGAGCATTGTTTGCTCTCATTTGTAATAGTTTAGTGCCCAAAGCTGTCATTACAGTGCAAGTTAATAGCTCAACAGAAGAGAAAAATGTGAAATTCCATTCTGTAGGTTGTGTGCTCACAGTGCTGAGGCACCGGCTTTTCCTGCTTAACATACCACGGTGCACAACTCCAACATAAGAAACCTTCTTACAGATTGCAAAGGGAAAAGTCCAGGACAGTTGGAATTTCTTGTGTTGTAAGTGACTACCTAGAAACCAAAGAGAGTCATTTGGAAAGAGGAACTGAACCAAAATACTCCACAGGCAGTACAAAGGACTTGCTGGAGCCATTGTTACCATACAATAAGTCATTTTGAACTTGTGGCCTCAGGACAAAGAAAACCCATCTTTCTCTTTCTGGCTACTTAAAACTGTTCTGGGCCAGATCTCTTTAACTTCAGAAACTCTTTTGCCTATGGAATGTTAACTAGCAAAACAAGATTCTTTTTCCTGTTTTTTCTTCTTTGTAAAGGTTTAAGTGATACTTTAAGCTATTTTTTTTTTTGCACAGCATGGGAATAAGAGGGCACTCCTCATCAGTTACCACATTTCTCCTCAAGCCAGTGCCACGCTCTCATTCCTGCTTGCAATCCATAGCTCCGACATTTCGGATAACATAGCTCCAAAAAGACTGCTGTGAGGAGGAAAGGGCTTTGGGACAGGCTGCATGAAAAGACAAGGAAGAACTACTGGAATGAGGATGGAGCCTGGCAAAGGAGGCTAGAAACTGGGAGTCAGCAGGGATTTGGGGGCAAGCAGAGACCGGAGGAAAGAGCTGGGACTTGATGTCCAAAGAGCAGTGACAGGAGAGGTAGGGTGAGACTTACTAATGCTGGGACAGCCATAAAAGACCTGAAAAGTAGAGATTAGATCTGTCTGCATGAAGAGAATGGGAGGCTGAGGAATAAGTCAGAGCACTGGCAGTCTGCCTGCTCAGCACACTGTGTTTGAATGGTCAGTGCCTCAGAAATACCTCAACAAATGCTACAGGGATTTGGAGTTAACGAAGGATTTCTAGGCAAAGGGTCTTCTGAAGCCGGACAATTTCAATTTTAAATCACTGTTTGGAAGGATTCTTATAGGAATATGCTAAAGAAAGAGTGAAATATTTATTACTTTTTCCTCATGTTTCAGTGTGCCTTGTTCTTCTGACCAAGGAAAATGCCTCTTCTATCTGGCAGTGACAACAAGGGGAAAAAAATGAAAGGAAAAAACCAAAATATGGACCGCATTCTTTTAGAAATCAGAAGGGGAATTAAAAATTGAGCCTTAGATTGTATCTTAGGTTTACACACATGAGCACAGAAAGTCCTTTGCTACATCAAGGAGAAGCAAGGCAAAAGCTACAAAATCACGTGGCACTGCGCATTCTTCTAGAATATGCTATCACAGATGTATCTGTTTATCCATCTCCATCCCACGGCTTCTATATTCCCTCACTACCAGTAGGCAAAGGAGTCTGCTCATCAAACAAAAAAGATCTTCAAGCCATAAATGAAGTGTCTTAGAGGAAGGATCTGTATGTTCTCCTCAGCTCTGTCATTTAAAAGGAAAACTCTAAGGAGAGATTTGGAAATGTGGCCCTTAAAGAGGTCTTACCTTGGTAGAAATAGCCAGAGGCAGGGGAAGAAACAAGAGGGGTATAAGCACCACAAGCAGGTATTTCTTCCAGGCCAGGATAATCTGCAAGAAGCCAGGCATGGTGCTGGGGCTGGCCCAGTGCTGGAGGACAGGAGCTCTGCTGCTGGAGGCTATATAAACACTTGGGAATATTAACCATTGACCTCGGGAGGTTGGGAGTTGGTTTTGGAACTGTAATCCGAGAAAGAAGGAAGAGAACAAAGAAGGGAGGAGGCAGCAAAAAAGTGTCAGACCAGGTACATTCTTCAGACAATCTTCCTAATAACTGATAAATCCAGTAGAGAATTAACTCCTTGTGGACCAAGTAGGTTTATTAACAGCATCCTGAAATGACCTATGCTTTTTAATAGAATGTTAATGTCTTGTCTAATGCCTTCTTTGAGTATAAAAAAGAGAAACTGCTCCTTCATAATAGCTTGAAGATCTGCAGTACTCAGAGCGTAGAGCTTGGAAAGGTCAAGAAGTGTTATATACACATCATTGTATTCACTGAGAAGTTCTTTGGGTAGCGAAACCCACTAGGACAGAGCTTCTGGTACCAGATGCCACATCAAGTCCGCATGGAGAAATGGACTCACAGTCCTGACCAACTGAGAGCAGGAGCACCCGTCTTTGTGTAATACAGACCTCATGACGATCCCTCTTTCTTCTACTCATAGAGCAACAGGGGAAATACTAAGGTCTGGTCAGAACTCAGTTTCTCCCACCTGGCAGCCTAGTAGGTTGTAAGTCAGGCTTAGGGCCAGAGAGGGAACCCTATACTCTGACGTAGCCTGTTGTATCTGAGTGGATTGGGAAAGACTTGGCAACAGTGCATCACTTTGCAGATATCAGACTGGGGATTCTTGACCTTGCTCTTGAAGGTCTATAGACAGAGCTTTGGTAGCCTGCAGGGTGTCCTGGACAGGGAGGTGAGTGCTAAATGACCGGCAGTTCTTGATCATTTTAGCAAGAAGCTCTCCAAATCCAAGCAAGTGAATTACTTGGTTCTGTGAATATGCAGGACTGGAACTAAACTTTCCAAACCCAAAGGGGTTCTTGTTAATGTCACTTTGATGTCTTCATTTGGTAGATCAAGCAAGTGCATACTTCAGATAATGATGATAACGTTTCCATTTTATTGGTATAAATAGTCTCAACTCTGTTTATGGCTTGCTCAAGCAGAGAGAGAGGAGCACAGACATTAGGTCATCTGATGTCAGCACCACAAAGAGCTTCTGCTCTTTCCCTCTCTCACCCCTTTTCTGCCAGGGCTTGTGACTGGAAACCAGTGAGGTTTCAGCTGCCAACTCACAGATCTCTTGCAAACTTGATTTAGGCATTCTGCTCACAAGAAACAGCATCATGTAACTTAACTGGCAGTCCTGAGCACTAGCACTTCACCCTCGGTGCAAAAAGGAATGAGGAAGCACTTTCAAATGAATTATATTCATCATTTTGCTTCTATTTAATGTTGAATTAGTGGCTGAAAAAGTGCAGTGACAAAATCAGCCAATGGCAACGTAACTGTTGTACTTTCTACTCTTATATCCAAAGTTTGCCATAAAAACCTAAACTGACACCTTCTTTTCACATCTCTCTTATGAAGGATGGCCTCCAGCTGCAGCCTGGCCAAGGGGGGAATAAGTAACAATGTGGAATGATTTCTGCCTGTTCCTCAGAAGCAGTACATCCACAGGGATTGTCTCCACTGGAAGGTGAGTCCTATTGCTTGCACAGATGCTATAACCAGGCTCTGCAAGTGTGTTACTGGCTTATGTTTTCAGGGGGATTGGTCGGAGCTCCACTTGTAGCCCATTAACACTCCCTCAGTGGTGTCAATGCAAACTGGCATCAGTCCTTTAACTTGGAACCACTCCAGTTTATGTGAATGGGTTAATCTAACACTGAATTGGGTCCTTGGAATTTAAAGAAGTTGGTCTTTGCTTCTTGATCTGCTCTTCCAGCCAGATCAAGCCCAGCAGGGAGCCAAAGAGCACAGTCAAAACCTCTGGGTTGCAGCTCTAAGTTATTTTGTCCTCTCAAAACAAGAAGTACTTTCTAATACGTTGGGAATCAATAGGAGTGATTACACACTGCAAACCGCAACAGTTGTCAGATCCTAGTGCATTTATGGAATCCTAGAATGGTTTGGGTTGGGAGGGACCTTAAAGCTCATCCAGTTCCAACCGCTGCTACGGGCAGGGACACCTTCCACTAGAGCACGTTATTCCAAGCCCCTGTGTCCAACCTGGCCTTGAACACTGCAGGGATGGGGCAGCCACAGCTTCTCTGGGCACCCTGTGCCAGCGCCTCAGCACCCTCACAGGGAAAAACTGACTCCTTTGCAGCGCTGATTATAACTTTGGAGATAAGAGAAAGAAACCAGGGTTTCCGTTGGAATTTCTTTACCCATCGATTAACAGCACCGCCCGGGTTGACAGCTTATGCACGGTCGGGACGCAAGCGCCAGCCCCGGCGCCTGCTCTCGCTGCAGCTCGCACTGATCCCTCCCTCGTTCTGCAGAAGGAAGCGCCCTGAGCCCCGCGCCGGTTCCCCGGCGGGGCGGAGCGGAGCCGCCTGTCCCAGGCAGAGCGCGCTGCCCCTCTCCCCGCAGCCATGGCCGCGCCGCCGCCGCCGCCCCTCGCCCGGCTCTGCCTCCGTGCGTTGCCCGCCGCCGAGCCGCTCCTCTTCCTGGCCACCCTGGCTCTCGGCATGCAGGGCCCGCTCGCCACGCAGTACCTCTGGGACCGGCTCGGGGCCGAGCGCGGATACAGCGGCTCTAACGCCACCAGGCTCGGCGGCTGCGGGAACGACAGCGCGGCCACCGACCCCCTGCGGCAGGTGGGAGAACAAAGAAGGGCGAATGTGCGTGTATGGGG